>PVLC010006877.1:0-66464 GCA_004027655.1 Graphiurus murinus
CAATCATAACAAGGTCACTCACTGAAGTGAACCTTAGGGGGAGGGAGGGGGAGGGAACGGGAATGGGGAGGGAATCCGGGAAGGGGTCAAATGAGAATTGTGTGCAAATATGTTGTTAACAATTTGTACTTAACAAAGATGTACGCTATATTGCACGAATTACTACAATAAAAATTAAAAAATTAAAAAAAAAAAAAAAAAAAAAAGAAGTCTAAGGCTTACTGCTGGGCGTAGTGGCACAGGTTTGTAATCCCCATACTTGGGAGGCTGAGATAGGAGGATTGCAGATTCACGGCCAGCCTCAGCTACTTAGTGAGACCCTCTGCAACTTAATAAGACTCTATTTCAAAATAAAAAGATTAGCCGGGCATGGTGGCGCACGCTTGTAATCCCAGCATTCAGGAGGCTGAGACTGGAGGATCCGGGTTCGCGGCCAGCCTCAGCTACTTAGTGAGGCACTCTGCAACTTAGTGAGACTCGATTTCAAAATAAAGAATAAAAAATAGGGCTGGGGGTATAGCTCGGAGGTAGAATGCCCCTGAGTTCAATCCCCAGTACCGCAAAAAAAAAAAAAAAAGATTAAAACATGGCTGGGGGTGTAGCTTGGAGGTAGAATGCCTCAGTACCAAATAAAAAAAAATAATAAAATAAATAAAATAAAATAGTCTAAGGGCTTGCTGACTCCGTGGTCTCATATGGAAAGGAGCCCAGCCCAGGTGCCCTCTACTCTCCAAGCTTCTTCAGGGATTCTAGAACCACCCCTCTTCCACTGGGACCTAAGTACAGCCTCTTCTTAAAGATAGCAGTTTTAGCCAGGTGTGGTGGTACATGCCTGTAATACCAGTACTTGGGAGGCTGAGACAGGAGGATAGTAGATTCAAAACCACCCTCAACAACTTAGCAAGGCTCTCAGCAACCTAGTGAGACTCTGTTTCCAAATAAGAAATAAAATCTATCTAGAGATATAGCTCAGAGATAGAATGCCTCTGGATTCAATCCCCAGTACAAAACAAGGGGAAAAAAATAGTTTTACTACACTCTACTGAGTTTTAACTACGTTTCTCTCTCCAGCCCAGTGAAGCTTAATATTAGAAGGAGCTGAAGATACTTATAGCAACCTCTATTCTTCCAAATCTGTTTCCTTTACATCTGAACCTTAGATGTTATATTTCAAAGTGAAGCCTTTGACTCCTTTACTCTCATTCTGGTGTAAGAACCTTGTTCTGGATCATACAGCATGGTGCCCCCCTCCCTTAAAAGAGACTGATGAAATAAAATGAATATTAGTACATATATAAGTTAACTTGCTAAAACAGGTTGTTATCAATAGTTTACCTAATAATTTAATCATAAAATATTGGCTGTAAGAGATTTTCAGACATTTTACTATTAATATTTTATTAGTAATATTATTTAGTATATTTTATTATACTTTACACTGAACACAGTATCTCTAACATACCCAGTGTTAGATGGGAATAAGAAAAGCAGTCAGCCAAAGCATTTCTGTTGCATATGTGAATGATTCTCAGTGTCCACAAGAGAAGGCAAATGGTCCTCACAATTGATTAATAGAGTAGTGTAGAGTTAATAGTAGAAATAATGGAAACACAAAGAAGAACATTAACTTTTGAGAAAAACTCACAAGTACATTGTAATGGTTTTATGGATGCTTAAAAACTAAATGCACACATAAGGCAAATAACTAAACAAAAAAGAATAGTACCCTCCAGGTTTCTGTTAGCAATGAGCAGGCTGATAGTGAGGGAGGGATTTTTGATAAAGGGTCTCTTGTTTACTAAAGCACCATAGGCAACTCAGAGGCCAGTAAGAGCTCAGGCTCTTACTATGTGTCTAGTTCCTAGTATAGGTCAAATAACATGGCAAGAAGGTGGGAATGAAAAGATAAATAAGATACTTAAGAAGTCGAGAGTCACATTGTGTTATGCAATGTGAGAAGCTCTATAGTATGGATGTACACAGAGTGCTGTGTATCATCGGAGAATGAATACACATCTTAGGATGGAAAGAGGTTAAGAGATATGAAATAAAATACAGAACATGCAATTTGTGCTTCAATTGTAAGTAAGGGGGAGGAGGTGGGAGGAGATAGGGAATAAGATTAGGTTGTGAGCTATCATAAAGCATTGCCTGCTTGGGAAGCAGAGTGGAATAGGATGAGTGGATAGGAGACAGGTTTTAGGATGCAGGAGAGGGAATAGTTGCAGACAATGTCAGATAGATAAAATAGGATTATTTATAAAGACTCAGTATTTTTTTAAATATTTATATTTACTTTTTTAGAAAATGGAAGGATATTGATCAATATTAAATTTGAATTTTTAAGTTACATATCACCTTCTTTTTAAGTCTTACATTTTCCACCTCAAAACGAGGTACAATCTTTGTATTATCATACTACACAGTGTTAATGGTTTGGATATACAATGCCTCCTAGTAAAGCTCATGTGCTGGCAAAACAGAGATGTTCAGAAGTGAAATAATTCATTCAGGGCCCTAACTTCATCAATGAATAAGTCTACTGATGGATTGATAATTCAAATGGAGTTACTGGGTGGTAACTGTTGGCAGGTAGGATATTATTGGAGGAGACGGGCTGTTGAGGTATAGATTTGAGGGCTATATCTGTTCCGGACTGCTTCCTTTCTCTTTCTGCTTCCCAGTTTCCATAATCTAGGTAGTTTTCCTCTTCTATACCCTGCCACCATTATGTTTCTGCTTTGGAATCAGCTAATCATGGACTGAACCTCTGAAATCTTAAACCAAATAAACTTTCCCTTTAGTAAGTTGTTCTCATCCAATATTTTGGTCACAGTGACAAAAAACTAACTAAAACACATGGTATGCTATATTTAGTGCCACACTACTAATGATAAATATCATATAATAATGACTAATAGTATAATACTTGGGAAAATTATTATCCTTGTATAAATATCTATAGTTTACATTAAACTGTAAGCTCCTGGACTTTGCCATTCCTTATTCTCTCTTATGTTCTCAGTATCTAGAACTCGGCCTACCTCATGGTGGATGCTTAGCAATTTTGGGTGAATATACCCATAAAGTTTATAGTATAATATCTCTGCATCTAAGGTAAGCTGTACTCAAGGAAAGTAAGAGTCTGGATTTAAACATGGTAGTTTACTTTAAAGGGTAATGTGTGTAATGTAGTAACTATTTCTTCATTTTGCTTATAATGAATAGCTCAATGTTTAGAGCCATAGCTTGACTTAATTGAACTTCACAATTAAAATATTAGAATTTTCTAGCATTAGGCTTAAGTAATTAAGACATATTCAGTCACAATGAACTATTTGGTCATCAATCTTCTTTCTATTGCAACAGAGATGGTACTAAAATAGTATCATCTGTATTTAGTAGGATAGTTTATATCAATGACAAAATCATGTTTATCTCATCTTAAATTCTTTAGCTTTGACAATTTGATTCAGGACCCCAACTGATTTCTCTTTGTTTAGGGTACCATTGTAATCTCTAAGCTTTTGATAGACCATAGTACTGGGCAGCCTGGTATAACAGGAAAAGAGTTGCATTGATAGACATCTTGGCAAAAATCACAGCTTTGTAATTAACCTGCCCCATGGCTTTGGACAAGTCACCATAATCCTAGAGCTCTTGCCTGTTTCTGGTTTCAAGTTGGTTACTGGATTTAAATGAAGTCCATAAAGCAGCCAAGAGAGTAACTGGCACATCAGAGGTATTGAGCTTTTTTCCAATCACTTCCCTAAATTTCTTCACATAATAAAATGGAAGGGTTAGTTGTCAACATTTCTAATATCTTCACAAGTGTATAATAATGCAAGAATATAAAACTAGTTGTTTGCATTTCACATGATAGAACATAAAAATAAAAACTGTATAGTTTTATTACATTGGTTTTAAAAAATGTTCACTATTCTTAATACATTTTAAAAGGAAGTCCTTTAATACAACATTGCCTTCTGAAAAAACAACAGTTGTAACAAGAGGATTGAGAAAATAATGTGCAATCACTTTTACCTACTGGTAAAGGAATAGCTGAGCACTCACTGATCTTGAAGAGCATTGGAAGCCAAACTTAGCTTAAAAGCTTTAAAAAATGTAGTCTTATTTCTATGGAAGAGTGGCTTTTATTTTTTTCCATATAACCACTTTTTGTAAAAATAGAAGTACTGAAAGTGACAGTCTTCTATAATCCTATGCAGTAAAGGACTAGATGGAAATTGTTGAAAAAGAAGCAGAAACTGCCTTAAATGGTTTGATATAAAATGGCACTTTTTTCAAAATGATTCCAAGTTGTCTTTTAAAGTTTTTTGAATGAAACAGAAAAGAACCAGCTTCCTATTAATCTAGAATGATTTTTATGCTTCTTTGAAAAATAATCCATTCAAACATTTCTTGACAATATGGAGGAAGACTTTTTATGTCACTCAATTTTTTCTTTAAGAAGCTCCGTCTGATGAAGTCAGCCCATCTTTTAAGATTTGGAGAATAATGAGTCTCTGGTAAAGAGATAATCAGGTTAAAGCTGGCAGCTCTGTGGAAATTTTTCTTTTATGAATCTTATAAGGGTTATTTGGCTTTTCTAAAGCCTAAAGTCTGTTCCCAATCCCATTTATTTTCTTAAAAGTTATTTTTCAACTGACACATAAAATTATGCATATTTATGGGATACCATGTGATGTTTTGATATACACATAAGGACATTGCGCAATGTTCAAACATGGAGAAACATATATATATCTCTTCAAACATTTATCATTTCTCTGTGGTGAAAATATTTGAAATTCTTCCTTTTAGCCTTTTAGATATATAGTACATTGCCATTATGTGTAGTCACTGTTCAATAGCAACCGGAAATTACTTTTCCTATCTAACTATACGTTAGAATATATTGATGAATACTTTTTAAATTCAAGTTAACTTAGAGCCTACAAATTTTATTAAAATTAGATAAATTAAAAAGTACTAAGCCAGGCGTGGTGGCGCACGCTTGTAATCCCAGCATTTAGGAGGCTGAGACCAGAGGATCTGGGTTCGAGGCCAGCCTCAGCTACCTAGTGAGGCACTCCGCAACTTAGTGAGACCCTGTTTCAAAATAAAGAATAAGTAATAGGGCTGGGCATATAGCTCAGAGGTAGAATGCCCCTGAGTTCAATTCCCAGTACCTCAAAAAAAAATGAAAGTACTATTAGTACTATTAGGCTAAATATTAATAACTTTATAATATAATAACATTTTACAAAAGTAAATATATATGCATATTACTTTGCAAAGATAAATATATATATACATATTATTTTGCAAAGATATACATATATGTATTATGAAAAAGTAGAAAAACACCAGATAATTGATAGTAATGATTTCACAGAGAATAAGATGATAATTTTTTTCTATTCTGTATATTTTGAATTTTGTATGGACTATAACAGTCTTTAGTAATTAAAAAAAGATGTCATAAAAATTAATAGTACTGAGATTCCATGTAACTCCAGTTAGAATAGAAACAATCAAGAATATAAACAATAATAAAAGCTGGTGAGGATGTAGGGAAATAGGAACTATTATACATTGTTGGCGGGACTGCAAATTAGTATAACCACTATAGAGATCATCATGGAAGTTCCTTAAAAGACTAGATATGGAATCACTTTATGATGCAGCTATACCACTCCTTATTTTCCCAAAAGAAAACTAAGCTAGAGCACTACAGAGATACTCATATTCCCATATTCATAGAAGCACGATTCATGATAACTAAATTATGGAACCAACCTAGGTGTCTGTCAATAGATGAATGGGTAAAGAAATGTGGAATATACACACAATGAAATTTCACTCAGCCAAAAAGAACAAAATTATGTCTTTTGTATGAAAATGGATGAACTAGAGAATATTATGCTAAGTAAGGTTAACCAGTCTCCATCAAAGGGTCATATACTTTCTCTAATGTGTAGAAGATAGAGAGAAAATAGGAAACACAAAAGACCAGATAAATGAGGAAAGAGACCAGGGGAATAGTGGTCAGGGGGTGAGTCAGGGAGGGGAAAACAAGGTGTAAGGAAGGGAAGAATTCAAATAATATCCATATATGAAGATATGACTACCAATCTCACTGTCATGTACAGAGTGAAAGAAGAGGAGAGTGGGGTGGAATATGGAAATAAATACACCAACTGATATATTGCATTTATGAATGTGTCACTTTGAATCTCACTATGATGTATAATTACAATGCACCACTAAGAATATGAAAAAATTAATGGGAGGGCAACATAAGAAGAGAATATGATGTGAAGTTATAAACCCCATAAAGAAACGCTCTTTCTCTATTTTGCTCATTATTGTGTTTCACAGTGTCAACCTCACAGAAGACACTTAATAAATATTTCTTGAATGAATGAATGAATACATTGAAGAAACTGCCACAACTAATTCAAAGGCTTTCATCAAAGACCACATAAAATCTTTGCTTCATAAGGGAATATTTGCATTGTTACACTAGGATAATACATCTTTGGCCATTGTCATGGGAAGTAAATGCTTTCAAAATACTTACAGGTGCATGTCTTTGGAAATGTAATCACTCAGTGGGGACAACAAACAAATAAAATCACGTTCATTTTATTTGCTAGAGTGACTCCTTTTTTTTCAGGATTCCAGAGATTTATCATGCATGGCTTAATATGTTGAACTTGGCAAATTTAGAGAATGAAAGGACTAGATCCTGACTCCTCCTATCATTTTGTGTTTCCTTTTTCTGGGAGAATGTTTTACTGGAAAATCTACCCAATTACATTTGCACAAAATATATGTTTCCCTTGACATAAATTCATAAACAGTTCCCTTCCCCTCTTTAAAACACAGAGAACCTTAGAAAATCCACTTAGTATTTTCCAGTCATTTCTGGTGGTTTCTTTGGGCACAGGAACTCTAGGGTATGATAAGAGATAATGTTTTGCTTAGCTATATTTACAACAACTACAGGTCTGTTGTATGCTTGGCACTATCTAATACTGTTAATCTAATTCTTCTTAAAACTCCATATTTCACCCCCCTCCCATTGTTGCTGGATATTAAACCTAGGACCTCATTCATGCTAGACAAGTGCTCTGCCACTGAGCTAGCCCTGCATCATTTTTAGATGGCAAAACTCAGGCTAAGAGATATTAAATTTACTTAGCAAGGCCAGTATGGAAATAAATGACTGAGCTGAGATTCAAAGGATCTAAGAATGTCTGCTGTTTCTGTTTTATTTTGAAACTTTACTACAATCTATTGTTCTTACGGCTTCACTTGCCAGCTTCAGCTCCCATATAAAGAGCATGCATACCCTGGGAAATTCTGATGGAAATTAGAGTACAATCCTGAAATGCCAGGACTTAGATTGTACTCAAATTGTCACATGCTTTCTAGCCATGATGTATGGGCTTGAACTCATTAGTGATGGATTCCTAGCAGCAGCAACTGCACAGGTAAAACTCCTTAACTAAGCAGATATTCAATCATCCTGGCACTGTAAAATGTCATAAGTGCTCCCGGTGTAACCATCTTTTCATTTATTTGCTACATTTGTATGAATAAAATCAGAAAGCTTTAGAATAATGCCAAGCCTTACCAAAATTGTAGGTGAAAGACAAATGCATTTTGGGTACCCCATTTTTGGTGTTACAGGAAGCTTTCTTGGATACTGATTATTTAATGCCAGAGTGCTGGTTGAATTGCAGTTCTATTAATTTGAAATCAGAAGAGTAAATGGGCTCAGCTCATGGTGGAGGGACACTTTTATTTCCTTTCTCCCTATATTGGCAGGCCCTCATCTATCTCTACCCCTCAGGCTCCAAGAGTTTGGCACTTTGCCACTGAGTCAACTCCCAAGACAGCCTAATGAAAGTTAATAGACCTCCAATTCAGGTAATTCACATGAATTAAAAATAACTTAGGGAACCATTTAGGGCTCTATAAAATCAAATTTAAAATACTATATGCAGAGGTCATAATAGTTCAGTTCAAACATTCTGCTACACAAAATAAATAAAATTTATTTGTAATATCAAAAAATATAAGAAAATCAGCGATAATAGAATTTTTCTCAAGTCTTTCCCAAGATAAATAATCCAAATAATATTCTCTTGCTTGATTGGTTCTAATTATTTTAATAGTTTTTAAAGACTGCTTTAAAATACAAACTGTGTAAGAAAGATCTTCAGTATTTACATGTATGAAAAATTATTTTATAATTCTAACATTCCCATAAAATTATGATACAATATGAAATAGAGACTATAGAGAATAAAAGATGGTGTTTTTGTAGAAGTCACATAAGATTCTATGATGCATACAAGAGAATGAAAGGACCTTGAATTCGCTATGGAAGAGAAATCTTGCTACTCTAAGCCATTTCTTTCTTTTGCCAGAGACAGAGCTACACTTACACCACCCCAGAGGAATTACTGGCATCTGTTTTCAGAAAAGTAAATTTCTCAATTCTACAAATATTTATTAAATAGGTACTATGGATTCAAATGCAAAGGTCAGTAATGTGTGAGCCTGTCCTCAAGGAATCCACAACTTAGTTAATGGATAAGGCAAGTACTGGCTGTCTCACAGTGCGAGGATGAATTACGATAGTAGCCACAGGCAAAACACAGAATGCTCCATGAATTTTCTGAAGGGAAACTACATCATGTTGAAGTCTGAATGGTAGAGTGAGAATATATACAATTGAGGTTTAAATCCTGGCCTTTCCACCCTCTGCTTTTGGTTCTTAGGTGAATGTTAATCTTTTGGAGTTTTAGTTTCCTTTTCTATTAAATGTAGTATAGAATGTACTGTACTTCATAGATGTCTTGCACAAGATTTTCTCATTTGTCTATTTATTATTTTCATACACAAGTATGTACTGAGCATCCATAGTTTGCCTGGTTGCCTAGCAGTACAGTAAGTACTCTGGGTGGGGAGCAGAAAGTATGGGGGATGATGTGTTTAAAAGGACACACAGGTTATACCTGGACTTTAAAAGAGTGTGGTCAATACTACATAATGGAAAGTAGATTCTCTTAGAGCGGAGGTTGCCATCATAATCCTTACTTTATACATGAGAAGATGAAAGCTAAGAACATTTGAATAATTGTCCTAATGGTGCACAATTTGTAAGTAGCTGAACCAGGAGCCAAGGCTTCAGCATTATTATATGAGGCAATCAATTCTGTGTTAGCGTTTAAAGAGATTATCAAAATAATAGGACCTAAAGGAATTACTTATATCAACAGGGATGTACACATCACAATATTTCAGAGGCGTTCAGACACATTGATATTTTGTTTTGTAATTACTGTTTGTAATTAACAGTGATGTATACTAACTAAATAACTGCCATGCAAAGCACGCTTTTAAATAGAATATGGAAATATTTAAGAAATCTTCTGATTTCAGGATACTTTCATGGAGCTTCTGTCTCCAAATTTATCTCAGTAAAAATAGACTAAATTATCTCTTCATTTTAGCAAAAAGCTCTCCTGAGGTCCATCAAACTCACATTGTTATCCAATGTAAAGGCATCGTGCTTCCGTAAAAATGTGGAAGGACAAAAATTTCTTTAGTTTTTTTTTTTTTTTTCCCTCCATTGCTCCAGACATTAATACCAATCAATCCTTTCAATGGGGAGAAATCTACTCGTCTCTACCTTCTTCTTCTTTTCCCCTTTTCATTGTGCACAGTCTGGAAACTACTAATGACATTTCCCCTTGTCATTTGAAGGACTAGGATTGATTTTTACAGTAAGCATCTCTCAGTAAGTGCCTCTGTCTTCCCTCTCTCTCCCTTTGCTCCTGTTGTTGATGCAGCAATGTTTCATGTATTACTGCATTAGCAATCACCAGTAGAATATGCAATAAAGTCAAAGTTAGACTTTACAGAATAAAAAAAAAAACATGAGATAAAAGTGCCCATAGTCATACTGAGCAGATAGATGCTTGTTTTTTAACAAGAAGAGGAAAAAGATAGAAGGCTGCTGATGTTCTCCAGAATCCACAGGGGTTTTTCTTTGTGCCCCTAAAACTGCTTGTGGGGAGCTCATCAGTAGCACCTCTTAATACTAACTGACAATCCACTGGGATTGTCTCAGGAAAATAGGCTCAGGAATCTTTCTGTAACTTTATGAGCAGCCAGATAAACAGAACCAAAATAATTATGGCAATCTATGCTTGCCAAAAAGCAACAGGGCAGCCTGTCACCTGGGGATAAGCTCATTTTCTCACATGGTCAACTAAAGGAGTCCTGAAATAAGGGAACCATTGTTTTTCATAGGTCACAAATGTATTAAATCCTTTGGGGGGATCTTATGGCAAAATATGCATGATTCTGGGTTGTTTTGTTTATGATGAATATGAAAGAGGAGAGTGCGTTTTCTCTGTTGTAAAGCTTTCAAACAGAAAAACTGATTTTTAGTTTTCCTTCTATGGAAATTTGATATTTTCCTTATTGACAAGTTGCAGAGGTTTCCAAACTTTA
Organism: Graphiurus murinus; assembly: GCA_004027655.1. Taxonomy (NCBI): domain Eukaryota; kingdom Metazoa; phylum Chordata; class Mammalia; order Rodentia; family Gliridae; genus Graphiurus; species Graphiurus murinus. The sequence continues at coordinate 10,540 of PVLC010006877.1, forward strand.
CTGTACACAATAACCTCCTGGAGTCATGTTTAAGTTGGAAATTGCTGGGCCACCTCCAAACAGTCTGATTTAGGAAGATTGCTGTGAGACACAGGAGTACACATTTTAAGATATAGAAGACTCAAGTTTGATTCCTAGCATTGCTTTTGCAGCTAATGTCAGTTAGTAAGTGAGGTAGCAAGTAATGACTATGTTGCAATCAGGTTGTGAGAATATAACAGGTGCATCTCCCTTATTGTCATAGCCTTCTGATGTTGGCACTCTTGCTATCCTGTTATTCAGATCAGGAGATAAATACATAGAGGTTAATTCTTCTAAGATCATACAACCACTATCTGGGATCCAAAGCCAAGTAATTAGACTCCAGAAGTGTAGACCTTATTTATTCCTTGGTATAGATTAAAATGAGAAAATTGATGTGACCATTGCAGGCTCTAAACAAACAATATAATAAAATACTATAGAGTTTGTGAATGTGGTGAACACATGTACCTGGATTTGTTGGTTAGACCTAATTGAAGATGTTTAAATATATTGTTTGAGTTACTCTGGTTATGCAACAAATTTCTCTAGAGTTTAGTGGCTTAAAGAGACACATCACAAATAATCTTTCATGGCTGCCTTAGATCAGCAAATGAGGTATGTTATAGGGAGTATGGATTCTCCATCTGCTCCATGGTATCTGGGATCTCAAATGGAAGATTAAAAAAAAATGAGTGATGTGATTGCCTGAAAGCTTCTTCACTCATGTGGAGATTGGTATGTACTTCTTGCTGGGGGCCTCACTAAGGGTGTTGGTTGGACCAACCTTAGGTGTTCTTCTCATGTGGCTTACACTTCCTTACAACACAGTGACCATATTCTAAAGGCCTAAGAGAGAACAAAATAGATGTCATATTGCCTTTTATGAGTCAGAAAATGGTCTTTTTACCACATTCTGTTGGTCAAAGCAGTTATAAGTGTCCACCCATGCTCCAAGAAGGAACTATAAACCCCACCTCTTGGTGGAGTGTTAATGGCCCATTATAAGGAAAGTATATGGGATAGGAGAGATATTGGGCTTGATCATCTCTGGCAAATGTTGCCTGTTACAACTATATAAACTATCAATGTATTAATCCTTTAAAGAAAACTGAAATTGATTTGCTTTGGGAAAGCAAAACAAAGCAAGAAAAATCTTCCATAGTCATGATATTCATAAATGTGAACATTTTTTCTTGATAATGGATAAAATTATACATAGATGCCTTTTTATTCCCATGACTTATGTCTTTAAAATGAGACTCCTCCAAACAAAGTCAGTACTATTTTCCTGATACAGAAAATCCTAAATTCTTCTAAATTGCCTCCTTTCTCAAACTACTTCACACCTCGTGTTTTGGGCACAATGGTGAATCCAGAAGCAAAAAGCAAAGGTTTCTGTCCCATCTGTCTACCTTCCAGACTAGGAAAATTTATTTCTAGTGTTTTTTAGAAGTAAATGTTTCAAAATATTTTTGAGGGAAATTTTCATGTAACTTAAAAATATATATGTAACATTTTCTTGGTTAAAATTATGTAGAAGAAAATTACTCCCAGTCATGTTTGAGGTTTCTTGACATGTTTTTTGATGAAGTCTAATATGTGTGTTGGAAACTTATAGAATTCATAGATGTATATCTCTATACTGTCCCCCAAACTGAATATGCTTCTGTACATGGCACTCTGGCCAAGAAAAAGAACGGGTCCAGTAATCCACAAAATCCTTCTTGAGCTCTACCCTCACCCTTGTAATTGTCCCCCACGACACAAGGGAAACCATGATCCTGACTTCTGGCTGGCATTTAATTTTGCCTGATTTTGATATATAAGCAGGATCATGCAGTACATACTCTCTTACTATTTTCTTCATTGTACAGCATAGATCATAGGTTTGATGAGGGTTTGTTAGGTCTGTTTTCATCACTGTTATATTTCCATTGCTTTGCACTGTGCATGGGACATGATAATATTCAATAAATATTTACAGAACAAATGAAATGATGATAAAGCAGAAAATATCTTTGCTTTGAATTTAGATTACCTTGGTACAAACTGCTTTTAAGGTTGCTTAAGCAAGTTACTAAGGTTTTAGAAACCTAAGTGTTCTGTTTCCTTAAGTAAAATGGAAATAATAATCAACATGTACCATAATGAACATTCAGTGTGCTAAGATATTTTGAGTGCTTAAGACGCCTAACAAGTTTATTTTCACTCTTTACTTTGCCCTTAAATTGGATTTCTTTTTCTTATTTCACAAATAAGAATCAGAGATTACATAAAACACCTTTCCTCATAGAATATATATTTATTTTAAGTTCAAAATATACTTATTAGCTATAAACTGCTGTTTTACAATCAATGTAGCCCAAAACATACCAAAATATCCTTGTAACACCAAGGATATGACAGCGCTTTCAGCTCTTAAAAATACTATTTCTTGAGGGAAGCCATAGGGTTTAAGAAAACCTCCCTACAGATTTTCAGTTCAGTATGAAAATTATATAGAAATACCATAAGTCAATTTTCCCAGGCACACTGTTTTCCAATGTTTTTCTCTATATGTAAACAATATTTACCAGATTCTAGTAATAATATGCTTACATTGTAATTTCCTCACAAAATAAGTAGGATTTATGCTATAATAACTTCTTTGGATAAAGAATAGCCTACAAAATCCTTCATGCTCTCACATGTTTCTGGGTTTTGTTTGCTTTTTTTCCCCTCCATGGCATAATTACATTATTTTTTTTTATCAGAGTAATTCCTATTTATTTTCCAAGATATTTCAAATGTTCCATATTTGGACACATTTCCTGAGATCTGCTCTACCTTATCCAAGGCTAAGAATATTGAGACTGGGAGTGTAGCAAGTGTAAGGCTCTGAGTTCAATCCCCAGCACCAAAAAGAAATGAATGAAAAAGCAGTTAAGACCATTTTCTCTGTATTCTCACTTCCATATGAAAATATACACTGGATGTTTGTGGATCCCTTGCTCCCACCCGCTAGGCTTCCATTCACTTGGGGAGATCCTCTGTTTTAGTAATTATAAAATGGCTCAAGAGCACTCTCTGATGACCATCAGTTCTAATAACTTCTCTGAGGCTCTGCAAATGATCTAGCCTATTTAGTATCTAATTTCCCATCACAATTCAGATCTGAAGCTCTTTATATTTTGTCTCCATACCGCCATTCCCCTCTCTGTGCCTTATTAACCAAAACACAGAACAGATTCATACCTCTTTCAATCACCCAAAACAACACTAACACAGAGCTGTGTTGATTCCCTGCAGGAGTAGAGGTTATGAAGTATAAATTCTGCATAATACGAAACAGAGAATAAAACAATATTTATCAGTTAGCTATAGTATATAAGCTTTCATTCTCTTCCATATTCTTTCCTGGTGGAATTTCTCATTTTACATCTTTTTTTTCTCTGTGTGTTTGTTGACAGTGAGTTGTAGTTGTAGTTGTTATTTTGTCATTTAGGGTTTTTTTCTGACTTTTTTTTTTAACATCTTAATATAATGCATGGCACATAGTACACATCCAGAAAATATCTACTGAGCTGAAAACTTGAAATCATTATGCCCATGAACAAGACTTTCTTTGCTGTCTTCTCATCTCTAGTACCTAGAAATCATGAGTAGATTCCCAATACATTTTAGTCCAATTCACATTATTTCATGCTAAGTTATGTTACTCATCTGCTGTTGGGTTTTAATATATTTTCCTTTATTTTGAACTAGTAAGTATAATATTATGTTTGCCTCTTGTTTTATTTGATGTGTACTTTTTTTTACATTTTATTTTTGTGGGGAAAGATCCCCAGAGAGAAGGCAGTAGCCCTGCCCGAAAATACACCAAAGATGGCACAGAGAGGGAGTGGCGAGGGTGGAGACCTAAGACTGTTTACCAGAGACCAGGATTAGACGAGGGATGTCTCCTCAGCGTGATCAAGCCATTGATAGGATCAGCCTTTTGGATTAGGCCAAAGAGGCATGATCAAGATGACCTCTACGTTGATTGGCCCTACAAGAAGAAACTCCCCTCGCTCTGCCCTATATAACACCTTGCCCCTCATGTAATAAACGGATGAGTTCTCCGATGCTCAGTCCCCACCGTGTGTTCATTTCGGTGCGACCTTCCTTTTCCGCGGGGAACCCCCTCTGGGGTAGATGCTCCAGGGAGATCGGGGTAGGGGCCCCCTTTTCGTGGAGAGGACCCCACAATTTTAATGTTCTTTCTAGAAGAGGCACTCATAATTCTTGTCAAAACTAAGTACATGATTTATTCTATAATTTCAAAGGTAAGAAAATTGTTCCCCCCCCCAATTCCCAGGGTTGAAAAACACATTCTTCTATTTTATATCAGTTTTTCCTGTGTCTTTATTTGTGTATTTAATTATCTCCTTCTTGAAATATCTGCTCCTTTGGTTTACAACACACCATTGTCTCTTTGTTCTTCCTAACTGGCACTCATTTTCTATCATAAAACTTCAGTGCTCACTCATCCCACTCAGTAATCCCAAATTCTTACATTACCCACAAGAATGATATGCGCTCCACCCACACTCATTTATCATTGACTAGATTTCTTACTCTTAGACACCTGACTCAGGGTATTCCCACTGAGAAAACTTCTTTGCTCTTCATAAAATACAGAAATGCTCCCATATTGAATTATTTTGTTGTTGTTTCTTTTGTTTTCCTCTTCTCTTTCCCTGGAATGCTGTGATAGTTAGCTCTTTCTTGCTGTAACAAAAATTCCTGACACAAAATCTTAGAGGAGGAAAGATTTATTCTGTCTTAAAGCTTCAGAAGTTCAGTTCATGTTTATTTGGCTCTGCTACTTTGGGCCTGGGGTGAAGCTGAACATCAAGGTGAAAAGGCAGAAAGAGGAGGCAGGCATAAGAATTCCCTTTCTAGTACATTCCCCAGTGACCTACTTCCTCCCACCAAGTCGACCTCCTATAATTTTTATTACCTCTCAATAATCCATCCAATTTATTGATTCATCAAATTGATTAATCCATGGATGAAATTAGAGCCCTCGTGATTCAATCATTTCTTAAAAGCCCCACCTTGGAACATTGCTATATTGGGAATAAGCCTTTGGCACACAGGTCTTTGGGGAAACAATTCATATCTAGACAAAAACAAATGGTATATCCCAGATATACACAGGCTCATTTTTTTTTTTTTTTAGGTACTGAGGATGAAACCCTGGGGCATTATACCTCCGAGCTACAGCTCCAGCCCTATTTTTTATTCTTTATTTTGAAACAGGTTCTCACTAAGTTGCAGAGTGCCTCACTAAGTAGCTGAGGCTGGCCAAGAACCTGAATCTTCCAGTCTCACCCTCCCAAATGCTGGGATTACAAGCATGCTCCACCACGCCCGGCTCCCTGGCTCATTTTTACATCTTCAAATTCTAAATATTTTCTTATCAAAGAATTTTATGACCTCCCTATACATATATAATAACAGGTCCTTCATTCTTATATTATCTTTCTTCTTAACATTTATTATACATTTCATGTTATGGGTTTTGCTTATTTATTTCTCTATTGGCTGCTTCTCTCCACTAGAATGTAAACTTCTGAAGGACAGATTTTTTTATGAGTTCTATTTACTGCTGTCCCCTAAGTTTCTTAAACAATGTTTGGCACTTGGTAACTGCCCACTAAATATTTATTGCCTGGATGAATACATATTATGCATTTCTTGATTTCAATTGTGAGATACAAGAGATTGAATTTATTTTCCATTGCAAATTGTTAACAATTTACTCCAACACTCTTCAGTGAATCATGTTTTCTCTCCCCAATATTTGTATAAAATCCTTTATCAGAGCTATAAATCTCAAATAAATGGGCCTATTGTTTTGTTTTTATTTCATTAAGCTCTTTTTACATTTACTCCTATTTGTGCAATCCTGGCTGTTAAGGCAATTCCAGCACTATCTATATCTAGAAGTACTAATATAAACTAAAACAGTTCTTCAGTTCTAAGTCTCTATCCAAGTGAATCACTAGGTACCCACCAACTTTTTGTATTTGCCCCCAAACATATGAGTTCTCAGGTGACTATCAATATTAATGCATACTCTATTTAGCCTTATATATTTATTATTTATTTGTTTATGTCTTTGCTCTCAAAACCTGATTTGTGACTCAGTCTTTACCTGGCCACTAGGCAGTGACTTGATTGTTCCTACTCCCATCAATATCAGCAGCACTGAAGTTTCTTTCTTAATGGGGTGCACATCACACACATGCTGTTTTTGTTAGAGAGAGCTTTGGCCCACTTGTGCTAAAGGTTACTGGAGTCCCTGCTGAGCTCATTCACTCAGTGTTGTATATTGCTCCCTGACATGTATTAGAGGGAACTCTCATCTGACCCACTCTCTCTGTTTCTCACAATTGCCTCTCTCAAGGTATTTATAACAAGCTCCCCAGAGGCTTGAAAGAATTGGAGTGTCTCTATCAAATCTTCACCCAAATCATTCTTCCTTGCTGAGAATCAACACGCTTATGGGAGAATACCAGATGGCTTGTCTCCCTCTATCTAGGGTAAATTTCCCACCTAACTGGAGTCCTTATGGAGAGACTGGTACTGGAGAGAGGGTGGTTCTTTCTATCCCTGTTGTGCTCCATATTCCTAATTCCAGTATCTCTTAAAAATGATGATGCCAAAGTAGGGTAGGGCTCATTTAAAAAAAAAGCCCTGCAATGCTTAAAGAAAAAAACCTTTTTTTTTTTTTTGTAATTGTATATCTTTATGGGGCTCTGTGTGATGTTTCAGTACATTTATAATCACGTATTAATCCACTCAGGATATTTGGATTATCTGTCATATCAAGTATTTACCTTTTCTTTTTTTTTTGTTTAATTTTCTAAGGCTTATTGCCTTAAACAAAAACAAAAACAAATAAAAAAAAAGAAAAGGTAAATGTGTGTGTGTGTGTGTGTGTGTGTGTGTGTGTGTGTAATTGGTAATAGAGATTGAAACCAAGGGCATTCTGCCTTCAAGATACAACCTAGTCCTTTTTATTTTTTTTATCTTGAAACAAGGTCTTGCTAGGTTCCTGAGAGTCTTGCTAAGTTGCTGAGGCTGGTCTGGAACCTACAATCCTTCTGTTTCAGCTTCCCAAGTACTAGGATTAGAGGCATGTGCTACTAAGCCTGACCACTTGCTTTTTTTTTAATTTGTTTACAAAATTCTAAGGAAATCAAAACTTGAGAAAGAAATGATATTATATAGGGAAGAGTTAAATGTAATTTTTATTAGAAGGGCATTTAGTTGTCAGACATGGTGGGCCTAAAAGCTAAGTATACACAATCTGAACCCTTACGGACTCATCTATAAAGACAGATACAAACCTAAATCACATGTTTTGAATGACTTATTAACAGACTTAGATATATTTTTATACTATGAGGTTCTTTGAAATAGTTGAGAGAGAAGCTAACACTCAAGAATTTGAAAAGCAGCTGGGAGTGATGGCACACACCTGTAATCCCAGTAATTGGGGGGCTGAGACAGGAGGATCACATGTCGAGGTCAGATGCATCAGCTTAGCAAGAACCTGTTTTAAAATAAAAATTGTTGAGCATATATCTTGGAAGTAGAATGCCCCTGGGTTCAATCCCAAGAACAACAACAATAATGATAATGATAATAATAATAATAATAATTAGAATAATAATAATTAGAAGCAACTGCTCCAGCCAGGCATGGTGGTACAGACCTGTAATTCAAGTACTTGGGTGGCTGAGACAGGAGATTTGCATGCTCAAGGCCAGCCTCGGCAATTTAGTGAGATCCTCGGGAACTTAGTGAGACTCTGTTTCAAAATAATGAATAAACAAGGCTGGGGCTGTAGCTCAGAGGTAGAATGCCCCCAGTATCACCACCACAAAAAAGGAAAGAATAAATAAATAAATAAAATTGAAAGAAGTAGTCTCAGCATGTGTTTCTTCAGAAGAAAAAGTTAAGACCATTAAGAGGTCTTAAGATGTATCAAGTAGTCTCTTAAAAAAAGATAGGTTTCCTGAAGAAGAAGAAAATTCCAGCAACGGAGGTTTTCAAGAGAGATTGAAACTGAAGTCACAGAATTGTACTTTTATTTTGATTTGGTAAGACATATGTTTAAGGTAATCTTGAAAAATCAAACTTTACACTAATGAGATGTTGCCATAATCTTTAGCTTGATAATGCTTATTCTTACTATTCTAAAATTTTTCATCTAATTTGTAAATCAGTTCTAAAAAGCATCAATTCATAATCTATAAAATTATTGTAGCATGAATTAGAATCAAGCAATATAACCTGTGAAAAACATGTAATCTGCTTCACATTTTAATCTCATTTTGATTTAGAATTTATAGCATCTACTCATAGAGATGGAGATTTATATAGGTCCAAAGGACCTTTAGTAGAGGTAGTAAGTGTATGTGTGGTAGACAAATACATATATTCTTTCTCATGTTCTGAGATAAGTTATCCAAAGTTGTAGAAAAACATTATATTTTAGCCTTGTATTCAGGCTAAAAGCTAAAAGCTTTAAAAAAATCTGGATCTTGATTCTTTAAAAAATAAAATTCACCTCTCTCTCTCTCTCTCTCTCTCTCTCTCTCTCTCTCTCTCTCTCTCTCTCTTTCTCTCTCTCTTTCTCTCTCTCTCTGTAGTTCTCTATCCATCATCTGTCTACTTTTGTGCAACACCAGTCTTAGCTAATTTAGAGACAAATGTAGATATGCTTGGTGGATAGCACCAGGTGATAAATATCCCTTACATTTTCTAATCCTCAGTCACTACCCAGATATCTTTAGGCAAATGCAAAGAGCTATCTCACTAAGTTTTGCAACACTGGGAGGTTTAAAGACTCCTTCTGTGGGATCATCATAATAGAAGGAAGTGAGCTGTTTCCTATTTTACTTCACAGAAAGTTGTGCAGTAGAATGGGGGAGAGCTGTTGATAGAATGGGGACTGTGGACAGGCAGGGCACAGCCCCTAATCATACCATCATAGCAGGGAGAGTGCAAAGCAGCAGCCTGGCAGAGGAAAGGGTGGCCCAGGTTGTGGCCACAGGAAGGGTGCAACAGTTGGCTTTCCAAGAGAAACTTTGCAATGTCAGAATCTCACTGAGGTTCTGGCAATGTACTGTCAGGAAGAGGACTGTAAAAATGGAGCTGAGAGGCAGTAGTCATATTATTTGGAGTAACAAGCTAATAAATGTGACCTCACTTACACTCATGAATGAGGCTGGTGAGGCCAGGGTGATTTTTAAGTTATTCTGTTGTCTCATTTATTTATGTGATGACTTAATGATACGATAATAAAAGGAAGAGAAAATCCAGAAGCAACAAAAAAATATAGCTAGGTGCAGTGGAGCATGCCTGTAACCCCAGTACCTGGGAGGCTAAGACAGGAGGATTGCAAGTTTGATGTCAACCTCAGCAACTTAACGGAGCCCTCAGCAATTTAATGAGACTCCATTTCAAAATAAATAAATTTTAAAAAGAGGTAGTGTAGAGTTCAGAGGTAAAGGCCACTGTGCTCAATCCCTAGTATAGGAAAAAAATTAAAACTGTAGGAGTATTTAAAAAACTTTGAAGAAACATGAAATTATTTCAGAAGCTATAATCTACTATGGCATAAAGCAATATTTAAATTGGAAAACAAATAACATTTGTTAAAACGGAAGATAGCTTCAGTTCATACAAGTGGGATATTGATATCCATTGATATAGTATTTTCAGAATGTTAGAAAGAGTTCTCAAAGTCTAGCACGATTCTCTTTTACCCTTAAATGATACCAATACCAATAAAACTAACATGTGAAACATTTGTAATCGACATTATAGTAATCATCTCATTTTAATGCACAATAGTCCTTTCAGAAAATATTTCTATCCTAATTTTGTTAATGAGGAAGTAAGGTGAAGAGAGATGAAACCACTTTAGGAACTTTGAATTCAGGTATTTGGATTCAATTTCAGCTGCCTACCTACTGGTATATAAGTCCAAAGTTCATCTTCATCATTTAAGTGTAATGAAATATTTGAAAACTGAAAAAAGTGACCATACCTCTTTTCAGAAAATGACACAGATATGCACACATATACTTTCAGAAATACTCCTGAGGCATGTTAAAAGGTACCCTACATGCCTATAAACCCCAGAATAGAAAACCTAAGCAGAGAGTTAGTGGTCTATTGAGGTGCTAAAACAATTAAGTTTACTAAGTGGAGAGTTGATTTAAAAAGGCAAAACAAAACTCCTGAAGAAAGCCGGGCGTAGTGGTGCACCCTTGTAACCCCAGCATTAGGGAGGCTGAGACCGGAGGATCCGGGTTCGTGGCCAGCCTCAGCTACCTAGTGAGGCATTCCGCAACTTAGTGAGACTCGGCTTCAAAATAAAGAATAAAAAGTAGGACTGAGGGTATAGCTCGGAGGTAGAATGCCCCTGAGTTCAATCCCCAGTACCGCAAAAAAAAAAAAAAACAAAAAAAAAACAAACAAAAAAAAACCTGAAGACATCTAAGTTTGTAATTGTAGTTTCATATCTTGAGCTCTGGAGTATTATTACTGCTTCCTTCTATTGGTATTTATATATTTATATATTCATGCTGAAGAAAGGGGTTTCTATATAGTTTTTACTTCCTATTTATGTGTAAGACACATCTTCATATTTTTCTATTCCTCTTTCAATAATCTACATCATCACTATAAGGAACAATCTTTTACTGTTCCATTATTTTATGGACCTGCTATGATATTTCCAATTACTACTAGACAATTGCCTGTCATAATTGGTAGCCATAGGGTGAACTGTTCTTTGATGCATGTGGTACAATATGAGGACTTTTAAATTATTTCCCTCCCACAGTTAATGAATAAATTACTGGAGAGTGATCTTTGAATAATGGTATTGCATAAAGAGAAGCCATACTTTGTTCTTGCTTTGTTCTTGTAAAAACAGAGGGGGGAAAAAACAAGAATGACCTTTCAGCCTTTCAGCAATTAGATCACAATTTCCTCTTTGGTTAAAAACTGACTGCTGCAAGCAACTATTTACAACTCTAACTGCTTTAGAGCATATTAAATTGAAATTATCTATGAATGCCTGAGCTTAGAAACGTTCAAAACTAGCAAAACTCTCAGCTTTTCAGCCCTGTGTTGAGAACACTGGAGCATTTCAAAGATTTTTTAGATGTGGAACTTGGCCAGGCTACAGTCCCAATTTATTCAACCAAACATGAACCGAGGTGTTGCTCTGGAGGTTTTTTGAAGATGTGATTAATTTTTATAGTCAATTGACTTTAAGTAAAAAAGACAATATAAAACAATCTGGATGAGCCTGCATTAATTGGTTGAAAAAACTTAAAAACGGAAATGAGGCTTTCTTGAAGGAAAGGAAATTTCTTCTGGGAATGGCACCTTTATCTTGTGCTATGAATTTAAGCTTGCCCTTCCTGACAGCCTGTCCTACCAGATTTGACTTGCCTAATATGCCCCACATTTTGTAAAACAATTCTTTGCAGTACATTTTTTGTATACCTCCTGTTAGTTCTGTTAACAGTTTTGTTGAACAATTGTTAGCACAAGCATATATACAAATATTAACTGAGGCAAAGCAGTGACTTCAAGTGTTCTCATATTTCTCAGGAAGTATGCAAACTCAACCTGAGGAGTAGTAACCCTGAGTTAGAAAGGAACTTTAAATGGGTTTGTATCATAAATTTGCTATTCTAGATATAATATTATTATGATTTTAACTTAAATTACATGCATATTATTTATGTCATATTTAGAATGTTATTTAAAATTAAAAAATATGCATCTATCCAGGTATGGTGGCACACATCTGTAATCCCAGTACATGGGAGGCTGAGACAGAACGATCACAGGTTTGAAGCTAGCTTCAGCAATTTAGCAAGGCCCTCAGCAACTTAGTGAGACCCTGTGTCAACATAAAAAGTTAAATATGGCTGGGGAAATAGCTCAGAGTTAGAATACCCCTTGGCTCAATTCTCAGTACCACACAAAAATAAATGTTAGTAAATAAATAAGTAAATAAGTAAATGTATCTATATGTTTATATTTTATCTATTTTGTATCTACATATAATACCCTTCAACATATATTTGCTGCAAAGACTTGCTGCTATATATTGGTATATATTTGATATTTAATGCCATATCTTTTTAAATACACAAAATTGGAAGTAAAATTCATTTAGCTCATTAGCTTTTTACTAAAATAAATTTTTGCTTTTTCAGCATTAGTAATAAATTCTGGTACAAAAAAAACCCCCTTATCTCAATATTTCATAAAAAGTTATGAGCCAATTGCTTTTATTAATAAGGCAGTGAGTAGATTACTGATATATCAATGACTTTAAATAATCTGCAGCTGCTTTTGTTTTTTATTCTATTACTATTGCATATGAGTTATACGTAATTTTTGTTGATACCTGCAAAAAATAGCTTTGAAAAATGAGAAACATAAGCCTGAAATCATCATGGATCAAAATATGAGCACAGATGTCCAAACATAAAATCTCATAGTCCTGTAAGAATGACCTACAATTTTATTGTATTAATAATCTAATGGAAGAATGCAGAAAATAAGAGAATTGGTGATGGTGGTTGGTCAAAAGAGATAAAGAAATAGAGACAAATTTAGGCAGTATCTACTCCACCACTATTGAAAGACAGAGTCTGACCCATGGAAAAAAACATACGTAAACTAGAAATGGGTGAATCTAACTCTCCTTATTTTGATTCCACATGCGCATCTGCCTATTTTTCTTCATTTCTCATCCTGTGAAACCTCAATCTATCATTAATTCTACCTGTGCTTGTGCTATTCATCATTAATTAAAATATATGCCACGTGATTGTTAACTATGTTTTGGTCAGAATTTAAATTTAAAATTTGCTCCACCATGAGATAAATATGAAAATCTTAATATTGCAATTAAAACTAAAGATCCAGAATGGCGAAATTACTTGGCAAATATTATATTGCTAATAGATTACTTGATACTCAAAGCTTTGCCTGGATCCAGTGCTCAGAACACGAACACACAATTTCTCAAGTTTAACTGTATTACAGGTCTTAAAAGATCTGAGTAAATCTCAAAATACTAATGTTGAGTGAAAAATTCAGACAAAAAGAAAATATACTATGTTATTTAATTTCTATAAAATTCTAGAATATACAAACTAATCTCTAGTTTCACGGAGGAGATCAGTGGTTTCTACTGTGGAAGAGTCATGAAGGAATTAGGTGAAAGGATTACTAAAGAACTCTAGGAAATTAGAGAAACAATAGATACACTTTTATCTTGATCATGGTGGTAGTTTTATGGATTAATACACATGTTGAAGCAGCTTTTAAAATGTATGCAACCATACACTTAAAATGTGTTATCATAATCAATTATATGACAACAAAATTATTTAAAACACAAAAATAATCAATATTGCAGCAACATAAAAATAAATATAAAAAGGAAGTCTATAAAGGCAGATTAATCATAATTATAGTCATAGAATGCCCTTCTTTTTTATCATATTAAGGCAAAGACATAACAACAGAGTGAATATTTTTAAAAATGGAATCATGTGCCAAGTATTTTGTCTTCTTGGAGAGATATCACTTCTCTCAGAAAATGCCTGGCGTTAATGTATTTCTAGTACTATCATCCAACCTTAGTTTGCCTTGGCCAGCACTATTTTTAAGCTTTGAATACCACTGAGAATTATTTCAGAACCAATCCGCAAGAACCCAATTTAATTAAATGATTATCAAATGTCTATCAGGTAAAAAGCAAGAACTCAAATTCCTCTGCAAATAAGATGTCCTTAACACAAACAATTACATGTGTTGGGCATGATTTGTCTAATTCCCAAAAATCCTTCAAGAAAAATAAAACTGCTATTGTCTCAGTCTCGATTTTACAGATGAGGAAACTGATGGTCATAAAAGTTAGGTAATTTGTCCATGGTTAATAAGAGATACTTAAGGTATTCCACATGCATATTCATTGTTCTTAACTACTGAAGATTTTGTTTGGTGGTACATACATGTTTATAAATTTGATATTGTTACTTTGAACATCCAGCTATCTTCAAAAAAGAAAAGAAATATGAGTTGTGAAGTTGCAATTCCTCCTTGAAATAAAAGTATGTGTAATAGAGTGAAAATCTGGTCAATGTGGTGAATGTAAAGGAGGTAGGAAGCTCTACATGTTTTTGGAAAACACTTGTTGCAAAGGGATATAACCCGAAGAGCACAAACACTTTTTCGGTTGTTAAGCAAATCATTAATGTTAAGACTGCATTTGATTTCATATTTTAAATTAACAAGCAAGCAAGTAAATAAAATATACTTTTTAAATCACTCAATAGAATCATTTAACTACCTTAAGAGTACTATAATTTTAAAGGCAAAATTACCAAGATTATAAATGGGACATTCTTTTTTACTCTATTATTTATATATTCTTAGTCATTCATTTAGGTATTTATTCAATGAACACTATACTGAATATTTCCTATTAAATAGCGTATCAAACACTGTCATGAAAAACTGAGATGCCAGAGATGAAAAGATACAGTCTCCACGCTCCATGAGGCTCTACTGAACCTGTCATAAACCTCATTTTTGTAGGTAAAGTAAAACTTTGAGAGAGAAATAAGCCAAAAACTTCTACTATATAATATTGTCATAAGATACACTTAAAATAAGGGTATATTTATGATTGCATTATCAAAATGAATATACCTAATATAACAAATAATGCATTTATTCTTACTGTACATAGAAAAACAAAGAGTGGATTTTCAAAGTCAAAATTGTTTTGTTGTTTTAATGTAAAATAAGATTTTTAAATGAGGAAAACATGGCTGATTATTTATTCAGCACTCAGACAATTGCACAGTTTTATTTGTCCTTGAGATAATTTGTAAAATTTTTGGAATAACTTTCTAAAAATATTTGTCTCTGTTTTAAGCACATTATCAAAAATAGAAAAGTAAAATTTATGAATTACTTTGAAAGTATTTAGATCATTCATTTTATTATTTTAGAAGGCCTTGCTTATTCAAACATTGTAATTTCAAAGTTTTATTATTTTGTTTAAAGTTTTCCTGGAGACAACAAACTTGAAGATCAAGATATTTCTATTTCCTGCAATAGGTATTAGATCTTTACTATGAACATAACATTGTAGCTATAATTGTAGAGTAGATAAAAGCAAAGTTTAAATCATGGCTTCTAATTTGTAAAAGTTCATATTTTATTTGGAAAGAGAAGATAAAAACGAGTAGGTAGCAGTATAGAATTAATTTTTTAAAGTAAAGCTAAAATGTAGTGTAGAATTAAGTTTCAATATGAGTGAACCTGGTATAAAAATGCTTATGGTTTTCTAGAAATTGCTCAAAATGAGAGGATGTGTCTGAATGATGTTAACAGGTTGTACGATTTGGACAAGTTTCTCAACCTCTCCATGGCTATTTATATAGAATATAGATAATAGTTGCTAACGCACAGCACTGTCTAGAGGATTAACTAATGTCTCTGTGTAGGTTACTTAGGACAGTCCTGGCACAAGTAAATGCTCCATGCCATGAACTAGTGTTATTTAGTAGAAGAGAATGCAGTAGACAGAGCCAAAGTGTGCCATGTATATGTCTGGGAAATTGTAGAGCCATGGCAGTTTATCATGATAGGTCTGAAAACTCATGTGAAATACGAACTATAACTGAAGCTAAAAGTTATGAATAAATTATTAAAATATTTATATGCGAACTTTTTTAATACCTCAATGAAATGCCAGTACAACAAAGAATAAAAACTTGATATTAAACTACCATGAATTTCAATATCAGTTCTGGTTATTGTCTGTGAGACTGATAATCGCTTAAATCTCTTCCACATTTTCTTTACCATCTCTTTTCAGTTTCATATTATAGAATTATATTGTGCTATGTAAATTATCAGGGTAGACCTAATGGCCAGAGTGGGCCAGACTTTCTTTTTACTTTCCTAAAGACTTCTGTTAAGACATGTGTGAGAGTTTAATGCATTTTTTTGCTATAAATATGGATTTTTCATATTATTCATGATTTTTCTTAACTTTCAACGTTCACATTTCACTTCAGATGTTTCTACTTTTTTTCCTAAGTAAGTTTCACTGAAATGCATTTGTGTACACATATTTCCATTCTCAGTTGCATCAAGTTGAGTTTGAGTAAGAGAACTGTCAAAACACTCAAGACTTCTCTTTTTCACCTCTTCATAAATACTGATTTTATATCCCTGGTTACCTTTAGTATAAGGAAAATGTGTCTTTTCTCTCAGCAGTTATGTGAATATATATACTCACTATATATGTACATATATATAATATATATATATACACACACCCCATTCACATGACAACAAAACAAAAGCATACCTTCCATTAAAATATAACTATGCAAGAAATAAGAATATAAGAAAATGAATTCTAATTATACTTTAACATAACATATTAAAATTCTTTTAAAGTTTTTATAATTGAATTAACTCTCATATTTAATAGTATTATCTCATATTTTAACTTTTCAATATTAGATAATACCATTAACATTACATCTGAATCGTGACAAACTTTCAGAACTCAGTCCTTCCAAAACAATTTCAATTTCATCCCGTGGTTCCCAAGACACCATTCTTTTTTGTTCCCTTTCTACTCCACTGCCCATACTTCTTCCTGGTGCTTCTTCGTCTTTCTGATACTTGAATGTTGGGATATGTTGGAATGCCAACATTCCCTTAGGCCAAGAAAGGCAGATAGACATTTCTCCCTTGCTTATACTCATTCCTTGCATGAGTTCATTCAACTCCCATGTAGGGTTGTATTAGCTTTTTCATACCGTGACCAAAAGACATGACAGGAACAATTTAGAGAAGGAAAAGTTTATTAGGTGTTTATAGAGGTTCAGTGCATAGGGAAGACTCCAAGACAGACAAAATGATGGCACTGTGTGTGCAGAAAAAAGGTGTTCTCAGCTCACGGTGTCTGGAAGCAGAGAGAAGAGAAGGGAAGGGAAGGGAAGGGGAGGGGATGGGAGGGGAGGGAAGGGAAAGGAGGAGAGGAGGCCAGAGACAGATAGAATTCTCAAGGTCACACTTCCAGTGACTCACCTCCTCCAGCCATGCCCTACCTCAGAACTTTGCTGCATTACCAACAAAGGAGATTTTCTGGGGGATATCCTATATTCAAACTATAACAAGGGCATTCAAAAGATATTTGTACATACCTTTTTTGCATCAAATTTGCCCATGGTCTTAAATACATAGTGTGTACAAAAATCAAAAGGAAGCCAGGAATGGTGGTGCACACTTTTAATCCCAGTACTTGGAGACTGAGACAGGAGGATCACAGGTTTGTGGCCAACCTCAGCTACTTTGTGAGGCCCTTCGTGACTTACTGAGACCCTGTTTCAAATCAAAGAATAAAACATAGGGTTGGGGGTGTAGTTCAGAAGTAGAATGCTCCTGGGTTCAATCTCTAGTACAAAAAAAAAAAAAAAATCAAAAGTACTGTAGAACTCAGGGAGATATCAGGAAATGAGAAGAAAAAAAAGATTAGGTAATTTATGTTAACATTTGAAATTACTAAGTAGTTTTCAGCAAAGATTTGTGCTGTTGTAATTGAACTAGGTATTATTGTAATTGCAATTGTAATTGAACTGGGTATTAATTTGGTGGCCCAGAAACAAATTATTTTTTTTCCCTAAATATATCATGTTTTCATGTTGAGATTACCCCAAATAGTCTCACCCCATGATAAGTGAGCAAAATATACTGGTGCTACTTTCAAAATTAGAATCTTTATCATACTTTTCTATCTGCCTAGACAAATCTACATTAATACATATTTCTATTTTTGACCCCTACATCTCTATCATATTCTTTCCCCTGTAAGTAGAAAGGATAATCTTTTTAGAAAAAAAAAATTCTGACCAAGTTATTCCCCTATTGAAAAGCCTCTGATGGTTGCAATTTTCACTGATTCAGATTCAAATCTACTTATAGTATTTAAGATCTTTATGATCTTGTCCTAGGGAACTTCCTAAGTGATCTCTGATCACTCTCTAATTCTCTCCATGCACAATGACTTCTTTAGAGCTTCCAGAACACACCAATAAGCTTCATCACCAAACCCTTTTACCCTTCTTTTCCTGGGAACACACACTTTCATGCTTTCACACATTTCTGCTCAAGTGTCATTTTGGCAGAGAGGCCAGCATGACCTCAGGATATAAAATCACAGAAGAGCTAAATCCTTTATCCTTTATCCCTGCACATGCATGGAGTACTCCTCTTAACAAATCCATGTTACTAGTAATATGTTCATTTGTATTTTTAAGTTGACTTTGTCTACTAGAATCCTCTATAAGAACAAGAGCATTTTCTGGTTTGTTCATAGCTATATCCCTTAGAAAGATACAAAGTTCAGAAAAGAAACTCCATATTTATCGATTTAACAAATAAATGAAATTCAGATGTGCCACTTACTGCAAATGTGTGCAAGTTATGTAAACTCTTTATGTCCCAGTTTCTTTATTTGTCCAGGAAAAAGAAAGAAAATCTAACTTACAGGATCTACTCAAGATTAAATTGAACTACATGCTATGAGGACATTTCAGCATATGGTAAGTCTTAAAAATTATTTATATTGTGATGGCAGTCTAACCAGCAACTATTTGGATTAGAAGAATTTTAGCTTTTTAAAACAAATTTAACTTTCTTATGAGAGAATTCTGCCTGATAAAAATTTATAACCATCAAAATCATATGTTTTGAAAGATCAAATAGTGAATAAATTTTGCATTAGCATTACAAATGCTCCATGGAAATTTATACCTTTTCTTTCACTTAAGTTTGCTCATGCAATAGATTGTATAAGGAAACTGGAGGTAATTAACCTACGTTTTGGCAAATATTTTAAATGAAACACAGTGGTCTTTCCTGTCTCAATATTCCAGGTGTATGCAGTTTAGACATCATAAAAACTTAGACTGACTTAATGAATCATTCATGATTAGTTTGATCTAATCATCAGAATGATCAGACATTGCCAAGGGTTCCTGCAGTAAAAGAAAATGATCAACTGCCTGTAAATGCCTTAGAATTCTGAAGGTTCTCAGGATATTTTCCCCCTCACAACACTTAGTCATTCTGTATCCATTTATCTTGAAGAAGTAAAAATTTAAAAAAAAAAATGGAAAGGTCAGCCAGATTCAAAATTTCAAAAATGTCATTTCTTTAGCAAACATACTCTATTCTTGATAGATTTTTAAAAATATTCTCTATGTGTAAAGCTTTCATTCAGAATTGTAAATTACAGTATCTTCCAATCTTGAAATTAAGGACATGTTTTGGGATTGAGTCAGCAAAATGATTCAAGCTCAACTGCCTTTGCCCCAAACTGTAAAGGATTGCCTCTGCTAAAAAAATAAAATCTATGTTTTGTGAGAAAAGTCGTTCTCCATTTTTCTGTCCTTGTTGTGAATGCACATTATCAATTGAGAGGCACTGATTTTTTATAATATAACTAAAATTTGCAAAGATATTTAGGGGACCAGAAAAATACTTCAAATGCTTTAAATTTAGCTTGTTGATATCTCTTCTAAAAATTTTAATTTTATTCCTGGTACTCTGCATTAGTATTCATTTCTTAAAAAGTTCTCTGGTTTGCTGTTTACCACCCTAAACAACTAGTCAGATTAAGCAACACCTACCCTACTTTCAGGAATTGGCTTTAGAAAGACTTCCTACCCAAATAAAGGAGAAAGAAATAATTTCTTCCTCCTTTACTGGACTAACTTGCTTACATGTCAGTTTTCTTCATTTATACATTGTTTTCTTGCTTTTGTTCCCTAATATTTTATACATTTCTACATTAAGGCTCAGTGATTTTTTCTAAATTTACTTTTTTTATGAAAAGAATATAAATATATTGATTATAACATTCAGATAGCTTATTTTAAAGGAATACAAACATTTTTTTTTTCTTGTGAGTTGTTAGTTTGAATTTAAAATGTTTACCAAAACTATGTGTGGGCAATGCAGCAAGGTTTGGTGTGAGGTGGAACATACCTAGAGGAGATGAGTCACTGGGAGAGTGACCTTGAAGACTATTCTCCCTGACCTCTTGTTCTCAGCTTTCTGGCCACCATGAGTAAGCATAGCTTTTCTACCTCTGCCATGTCCTAAGCTCCACCACCAAGCTGTTCTTCTCTGCAAGCAGTCTGATCATGCACTAAAACCCCTGAAACCATGACCCAATCAATTTTTCCTTTTCTAAATGGTGCTTGTCAGGAATTTTGGTTACAGTAACAAAAAAGCTAAGTAAAACACGAATAGATGGTAAATATAATGACTATTACATCTAATGCTACTCAATATATAATTTTGAACATCTCTATGGAGACAATAAGAGTGCAGGAGAGCCATACAATTGCAACCATGTGCAATGAAAGCCTCTTTTCTCAAAAATCTTTGTCTAAAAGGTAATTAAAATACTAAGATGAATAAAATTATAGATGATAGATAGATGATGATAATAGATGGATAGATGATGATAGATGATAGATAGATAGATAGATAGATAGATAGATAGATAGATAGATAGATATAGTAGGAGATCATACATCCACTTACCAATTAGAATTCATACCATTATCCATACTTACGTATATTTATTCATACTTTAACTTAGGCTTTTTGGGCTTCCAATTATAAGAACTTCCCAGGCTATCTTTAGATAAATGCTACAGCTGAATATACTAAAGATGCTACCATCTTAAGAGACTGGATACTCTCACAGTAGTGTTTATGTTCTACAGCTCTATAGTTCCCAAGACAATACTTACAATGTGAATAATTTTCAATCATATTTTTATTAATGACATGTTGAAATGACAGCACATTGAACATATTGCATTAAATGAAACGTTAATAAATATAATTGCTTATTTTTAACTTTTTAGTGTGGCTATTAGAAAATGACAAATCACAAATGTGTCTTATGTAACATTTGTAAGACAGTGACATCCTGGGACAGTAATTGGCAAACTATGATGTATAGGTCAAATTCAGCTCACTGTCTTTTTGAAATTAAAAAAAAAAATTGCAGTACTATTTTAGGTTAAAAAGTTAAACCCAGTAGTATGCTACCACTGAACTAAATGTCTAGTCCTTTTTTAAGATTCACTTTGAGACAGGGTTTCACTAAGTAGCCCACTGGAACATTCAACCCTCCTGCTTCATTTTTTTAAGTAGATGGAATCACAGTACCACCATGTCTGGTCAGCTTACTGCTTGTTTTTGTTAATAAAATATTATTTGAACAGAGCTATACTCATCTGTTTATATGACCATGCCTCCTTTTTGCTATAATGGTGGAGGTGGGGAGTTGGGACGATGCATAGCCCACAAAGCCTGAAGTCTTTAGCATCTAACCATTTGCAGAAAAAGTTTGCAGAGCTGTGCTCTAGACAAATGTCCTTTCATGATATTTCTCCCTGTATGACTCTTCTCTCTGTATGTCTTTTACTTTTTGCTATAAATTAGACAAAATGCTTTGTAATGTCCAAATTTCAGAAGAAAATAGACTTTTTGGTTTATTCAGTTACTATTGATCCTGTTTGGTCAGATCATTTTTGGCCAGGGCATTCATGCAATTTATAGATCAGATACTTATTTCAGTTCAGTAAGTGGACAAAAAAAATTAATATTTTTAACCTCCACAGATTTCTGTAACCAGGCAAAGCAGGATACTGGATCCAGCAGCAGGTACTGTGATCTATAAATCCAAGACTTTTAGCCCTGTTCTAATCCCTGGATAAAAAAGACACATCTGTGAAGAAGGTGGGACAGAGAAAGGCTGATAAATGATCACTAATTTATAGTTAGAAGCATTTATAAGGTATAGTGTGCCATTTATTGCATAATACAGTGATTTTCAGATAATAATAATGTACTGTAGATTTCAAAAAGCTAAAAGATGATCTTTACCATAAAGAAATAATAATTTTTTAAGGCAACAGATATGTTTATCCTGATTCAAATAGTATACAATATATTTATTCATGTACTAACCTGTCACATGGTACTCCATTAATATATACAATATTTCTGCTTTTATATATCAGTAAGAATAACTGTAAAATTTAATATAAATTTAAAAGATAAGCCAGGTGTGGTGACACATGCCTATAATCCCAGTACTTGGGAAGCTGAGACAGGAGGATTGCAGGTTCAAAGCCAGCCTCAGAAACTTAGCAAAACCCTTTTTCAAAATAAAAAATACAAAGTGTTGGGGGTGTAGCTCAGAGGTAGCATTCCCTAGGTTCAATCCCCAGTATCAAAAAAGAAAAAAAATTAAAAGATAGGTGAGAGAGTCACAAATATAGATACATATAACAGGAACAAATAGCTCATATTCTGGGTTAAAGCAGAGAATATTTAAGAGAAAGCTTCAAAGAGATAAGAAGGATAGGTTAACAGATAAGAAAGTATGAGAAATGATTCAGCTTTCTGACATTTTCCTACTTTGATCTTCATGAATGATAGTGCTAATATTTTATTTAAACTGGAGTTTATTCTTAGGATGCAGTAATATTTGAGGATAAGTATTAAATTCAAACATAAATTTGAAATGACCTTTAGATTATCCATTTAAAATTAATTTAATGATAAGGCTATTTCTTCTATAATTAAGACTTAACCAAATTGTTCATCCATCTGATTTTAACTATTGCCAAAAGGTAAATTGCTTTTCTATGTTATGCTACAGAATTAATAAATTAACCTGCCAACCTTTGAGAAGATTTCCTTCCAATTCAGAGGTAGGAATATATAAATTCTTCTACATGTAATATATATTTTACAAATCACATGAGTAAATGTGCAAATTTCGTAGTACAGATGGATAAATTTGAATGTATTACTGTGAAATTAAAGTGGATTCCACAGGACATACTGTCTTTTATTTGTAATGAACATGTATCCTAAACTATTTTAATTTAGCTTTAAACATCACTTGATAATTTTATATCTCAAAAGAGTTCTTACCTTGAGTATCAACAATGACGTTAGCCAAAAGCAATACTCTATACATATCAAACTAGATGTGTCTCTTAAACATGAAGATTAGTTAAATGAAAAAGTAAATAAAAGTATCAAAAGTTTAATTAGTAGATTCTTTTTTCAGTGAGGAAGTTCATACTCTTATTCAATCATAAACGAGGAGGAATGGTGTTCTAGATAAGTCCAAGCTTAAAAGATTTTATTAGTTGTGTTAACATGTGACATTTTTAGGTGCTCTGAGGCAATCACGTATTACTGTTTTTCAAAATTGTTCCATCTAGGTTCCTCCTTGTTAATCTTTGGTCACAATAAACTGTACTATGTATGTGTGTGTGTGTGTGTGTGTGTGTGTGTGTGTGTGTGTGTTGGGGGGGTAACTTCTGAATATTAAGCTCAGTTTTAATGCTGGAGGTAAGATTGGGCCAACCACATCACCTGTTTTATGAGAACACTGTTTCAATAGACCAAGTATTAAATAAAGCAACTTCTCCATATGCTTCATTTTGGCAAGCTATAATTCTTTCATTGAAATCTTAGGTTATAAAATTAGGATGTCAGATTGTTTTTCTCCTGTGGCATCTGTGTCCTCACTGAGAACTCAACAGGAAAAGAAGTGGTTGAATTAAGGCAGAATTCAGGCATCCATAAATTTGTTGGACATTGTCATAATCCCACTTCAGCTGTTCTGGGATTGAGAGACAGAGATTAACCTATTTATAAAATATAATATCTCGTATTTAAAACCTCATCACTCTGGGGTATTTATTAGTCAAATTATAATAACCTCTAATATTGTATACACTTAAGATTCTGATGAAATGTCACACCATCTAGTCTTAACTTATTTCTGCTGCTTTATGGAAACACTGTCATTTCTAATAAACTCATGATCATCACATTTGATAACCTGTTATCAGCACTACTTTATGTCTATGGATAGTTTTCACTACTATTGCCCATCTTCCACTTCTTAATTTTTTTTCTTCTTAGTTTCTAAGATAAGTCTTTATTCTGACTTCTTAAAAGATTTCTCTGACCTTTAGTACTCAGTTCTTTTTTCTTATCTGTTAGAAGTCCACAGATTTGAGTTCTTTATTTTTCATCTACAATTATTTCAGGATAATCTCATTAACCTAATGTATTAAAATACCTTTAATGTGCTGATGTGTCTCAGGGCAATATTTCCAGTCTTGAGCTCAATATATATACACACCTAATTGCTTCATGAGCATATCACAGATTCTTCCAATACTTAGATACCAAATTGAACTTTCAACATTTCTTATTGACAGGACCTCCCAAGTCTATTCCTACTCTGTATTCTTTATCTAAATTAATGACATCACCATCCACCATCAAACTAAAAATATAGAATTATTATTTTTTTTTACTTTTCAGTTTACATGTTATCACATATCAAATTCTGTCAGTTTTATTTCAGTATTCATGATTATTTTATTTCTCAATTAAATAAAATCACAGCTCTAATAAAAATGAATGGAACTCAAGAATATTATACTGGGCAAGTAAAGCCAGTCTCAAAAAACAAGTAGATATATGTTTTCTCATATATGGAAGCTAGAGAGATATTCAGAAATAAGGGCACATCAGATAGATGAGCAGAGACTCCAGGGGAATGACTGAGAGGAGTAGGGAAAGGAGGAGGGGAACAAAGTCATAAAGGATAGAATACTTGAAACAATGCAATGAATGTATAAAAAACTACCAATTCAAATCTCAAAGTCATGCATGGAGAGGGTAAGGGAAGAGGGAGGGACCCTGCAGAGAGGGCACCAAGAGCTGTGTGTATCTATTTTTCTGACACTCCGTACCCCAATATGATGCAAAATTAAAATGCACTAAATTAAAAATACTTTTTCAGGATTTTCTTGGAATTGTCTTTCTTCTGTTACTAGTCTTTTTTCATTCTAATCTAAACTTCATATAGATTACCATAGTAATCTCACGTTAAAAATCTGCTTAAAATCTTTTTTTAGATCTTTGATTACTAGATGAAATTAAGAATCTCTAATATGCCATATAAAGCCCTGTATAATCTGATCCTGATTTACTGAATTAGTCTAATCTCATTCCTCACCATTCTCACTGATCCCTACAACCATTTTATTTTGGTTTCAGCTATACCACACTTTCCTCTCAACCCTCAAATATCAGGTGTTTTAAAACTCCATGCCTTTTTCCAAAATTCTAATTTCTTGCCTATACTCTACTCTCAAATTCTCTTCTTGGGAAACATCTATTTGCTTTCCAATTTTCAAACATTCTTTTTTTTTTTTTTCTTGATTTTTCTTTTTCCAGGTCTCTATCTTTTTTGTGTGTGCTAATTAGTCCATTCAACATTAAATATAAACTTGGCATTGAAAATTTTGAGTTTGCAAGCAGTAGCTTATTTATTCCACCTAGACTAATTAATGCCAATCGAAAGCTCAGATATTTTAAATGACTCGTCGTCAAATGTCTGCTTGGGGTATTTAGTGAAAAGAGTATGTAACTGCTATTGGACAGATTTATTCAGATACTGTATGTAGGAAATGGAGAGAAGAGAGAAAGCATTTTTTGTACCTATCTTAAGCCCTTATTCATACATAATCCTTCCAGGGAGTAGAATAGTTTATGTTTTATTCCTCTGTCTTTCCCATTGTAGGGTGAGCTCTTCTAAGACAGAGAATATTTATTCTGGGACTTCTGACAAACAAAGGAAATGCTCAGTTCAGATTACAGGTATCAGAGTTTGATAATAACGAAGGAGACATATAGGCATATGTATATGAAAATATACAGATATTTCTTAGTCATACTATAAGTGTCATTAGAGGTGTTAACCAATTGTCATGAGACTGTATAGGTGCGGTGAGTGTGGAGATTGGAGAAGACAAAATGTAACAAAAATTATGGAATTTTAGCCACGTCTTGAAGCTACATTAAGCAATGGTTTTCCTAATTGATCAAAATGAGCGAATTATCAAAGGCAGTTCACTTCACAGATTACTTGAGACCAGCAAATGGTTCTTTGTGAGAGTAATGTAATCTGAAGACTGAAGTTTTTCCTGCATCTCCAATTTCTAGGAAGAGAATCTTTGAAAGTAGAACTCATCATTTCTCCTCTTTCTGATAATCCTACAGTTTGTAATTCAATCCATTCTCTCATGATAACAAAATTATGTTGATAAACTTCCAGACTCAATTGTGTCCTTTCATGCCTGCACTGTATCTTTGTAAATATTCTGCAGTGTTAAGCAGTCTGATTATCTTTGATACAAAATGTCTATAGAGTTTTGGGAGGCTTGTTATCATAGTGCATGATTTCCAATGGGGAATTCATGTATTCCTGATAACATAAATCATGTAGGTATGCATTAAAAATATGGTCCCAGGACTAATTGCCACCTGATAATAAGAAGATAATTCCAAAGTTATTGTGCCAGATTGGAGGGGAAAGGGGCATGTCTTGAGTTTCCATTCAAAGCATAGTGAGCAAAGCATTGTATTTGGTGCTTGGATTGCTGAAAAATAAGATGTTTGAAGAACACTTGGACTGAATGTTCATATGATGTACTCCATCAGAGTGCCAGAGACAGTGAAGGAGAAAAAGTAGGTAAATTAAGAAACTCGCCAAGTGCTGTGTACATGCATGTCTCTATCACTCTGAAATTCAGCATAATGTATGATTAAAATGCAGCAATTAAAAAAAAAAAAAAGAATCACCAGCCGGGCGTGGTGGCGCACGCTTATAATCCCAGCATTCGGGAGGCTGAGACCGGAGGATCCGGGTTCGCGGCCAGCCTCAGCTACCTAGTGAGGCACTCCGCAACTTGGTGAGACTTGGTTTCAAAATAAAGAATAAAAAATAGGGCTGGGGGTATAGCTCGGAGGTAGAATGCCCCTGAGTTCAATCCCCAGTACCGCAAAAAAACAAAAAGAAAAAAAAAAAAAAGAATCACCAAAAGAACTTTATAAAAGTTATATAGCAAGCTGAATATGAATTCAAAACATTTTCACCTTTAGAGTAAATCACACAGAAAAATTGAGATTAAAAATAAAAAAATACAACCCAATGTTCTGATAAAACATAGCCTAAAAATCTAATTATTAATAACTGTATTACCAAATATGGCTGAAATCCTAACATGTGTCATTAGTTATTGCACCAAGGAATTGTTATAGAAATAAAATAACAGCTAATAAGTTACATGGACTTTTTCTTTCTTCCTTGAAATTTAAGAAAATTGTAAAGCCTGTTAGATGTTACATAAATTAGGTCTCTGGGAAGACGCTGAATAATTAGGAAGTGAAAGAATAACATTGTGGGTTCTTAAAAGGTTAGAGACTATTAAAATTGACAAATCACCAGTTCCAAGCATCATATATCAAGGAATGGTAAGGAAGTGAGAATGGAAATTAGAGAAACTTTAGACGTTACTTTCTTCCTAAGTGTGTTTAATTCAGGAAATTCCCCAGGGGATGAGGAGGATGGTAACATAATGCTTGCATTTAGCTGACAACCCGAGCAAAATGTGAGTGCACAGCAGGAAGGAATACAGCAACCATGGGACTGTGCAATGATTTATGTGGCTAAATGAATGAACCGTAGAAGTGCTATCGCATTCAGGAGAGGGCATTGGCAGGTGAGTGGTTTATAGATGACCCATTCTGCCTCTAATTTCTGAGACTGCAGTAATCAACACTAGTTCCCTGAAACACTGAAACTTTTTAAGTGTGGTGGGATAAAACAAAATGTATGTTTTATTTAGTATGAGTAATCCATACTATGTGTTAATCGTGCTCACTTTTTTATAGCTTGGAAAATTTTATTAAATTCTACATTAAAAATCATTGCAATTTTAGAGAGATTATGGATCTTTCATTTCTGCAGCCCATCATAATTTTTTCAGATAAATTATTTCAGTGGTTCCTTTCTACCCTGTGAGGCAGTAGGTATGACTGAAGTCATTGGTTCCATTTCACTTGGAAAAAAGAGATTTGTGATAGCTACGTTTTCTTAATCCATATAATTTATTAATGTTAAAGTCTACATTATCCCACTAATTCAGAATTCATTTTACAATGCTACATTGTAGATTTAGAGACTATTGGAACACAGGATTACCTACATCTTAAGTTTTCTTCAGGACACATAAACTTTTCATCATTATAATTTTAGAATATAGTTGTTTGCTGTCTCCTAGCGGGTGTTAAAGGGAACATTTGAGTTTTGTAAAAGCACAAGAAGAATTTACTAACCAAAATGAAAGCATGAAAGTGAATTCCTGAGGCAAAGCACTTTTTCCCTCGAATGGGACAGATATAGTTTCTTAAGTGATTTTATTTTTAAAACTTGTTTATTTTTATTTGATTAATAAAATTATATACATGTGGTGTGCAATATAATGTTTTAATGTTTGTATATATTGTGGAATTATTAAATCAAGGTAACTGACATATTCATTACCTCATCTATGTACATATAACATTTATTTTCTTAGTATTTCTCAATTACATAATAATTATTAAGTACATTCACTATGCTGTACAGTAAGTCTCCAGAACATATTCCTTCTCTCTAATTGAAACTTTGTACTTTTTGACCAATTTCTCTCTGTTCTTTCTACCTCCTTGGTATAAGCTTTAGTATTAAGATGCAATCCTAATTAAAATCATCAAAAAGTGTTTTGGTGGTAAGACAGCCCTGGAAGTATTCTGGACTCCCCCAGAAAGACAAGTAAGGCTCAAATGCATATAGGCCTATCATCTATACTGATTTTCTCTACAGTAATACCATAGAATGATCTTTCTTTAATGCTAAATATGCTAGAGGTGAAAAATATACAGTTAAACCAGATAGATACTAGATCCTCCCAAAACACAAATTTTGAAAATAACAGTACATTCTTCCTCCTTGCCCCCATACTTTGTAAAACTCTGTTTAATTTAGAGGCATAAAAGTGGGAATGGACTGGCATAAGCGGGGTGCATTGTTCATTGTGAACAATAATCATGGTTATACTTCATCAAGCACTTCTACATGACAAGCACACATTCACAACAACCCTGTGCAATAAGTTTATAAGTACCATCAGTTTGTCATGCAGAAAATTAGGCTTGAGAGAGGTTAGTGAGTTATCCAGAGTTAAGGTTTGTATCAAGATCCTTCTCCACTGGGCTGATACAGAAAATAGACTTTTGAAAGGTTACATGATAAGCTATAAAAGTGGCCCAATCTTAGATAAAGCTAACACCTGCTGAGTTAAGACTTCATAAGGTGACATGAATTTCCTTCAAGTCCAGAATCTCTTGGTGATTGGATTTGATAGAACTGTGGGTTGCTGACATATGTCAAACAAACTCATGGGAGATTGACATACATAATAAAAATGTAAATTTATAATTTCCCAGAAGATACAGAACAACTGAATTGAATATTTGCATAGGACTGACATAATTTTCAGAAAAAGAAGCTAGTGCAAAATAACATCAGAGTCTTTATACTTAACTCTTTCTACAGAAAGTACAAATGTTTCTGTTGCAACATGATACTTGCATTCTTGAAAAGCCTTGTATTCTGCAAAATCGTGCTCTAAAAATAAAATCACATGGCTTATAGGGGAAATGGAGGTGGGACCAAATCACCCACAACTGATATAATTGTGAACCCAGAGCATTAATGAAAACAGTGATTGGTACCTTGAAAGACAACTTGTATAAGTTGGAGAGACAGTGCCACATATCCACAAAATGGATCAATGTGGGAAGCAATTGAGTGGAAATGCTGACTTTTGGGTTTGGGGATGCTGCAGAAAGCAGAAATCAGTCATTGTGGCTGTTCTTTAGAAGGACACAACAGCAAGGACCAGGCCTAATGAGCCTAGAGCGAGGCTGGGAGTACAGTTTACTAGGAAAGCTGATCTGGGTCAGAGGCTTGACATTTTATTCACACTATTCCAGCCCCATTTGCCTAGAAGAAATCATTTAAGAACTAGTACATTTTTGTTTTATTAGCATTACTGCTGGATTTGCCAATCATATGAGCTACTTGGTGGTATAGAAAATGTAGTCTTGTAGATTAATCTGTCTGTGTTGACAAAAAAAGAGTACCCTTTGTCCTGGGTAGTTTTGGGGTGAGCATCGCCATATTGCCTTAATGATTTTCCTTTGATATTTATATTCAACTGATCATCTTTCCCTTTTGACAGCCACATTCTTTAGGTACATAAAATCTTAAGTCTGTGTATCTCATTATCACCCTTTACAAATGAAAAGGATTAGAATTTGCTAGAATCCTAGGGTTCTGCTAATCCAATTGAGGAAAACCCACCACACATGCTAACCAGTCATTGCTTGAATTCTTGTCTTACAAAAATGAGAAATTCCATCCCAGTTCACTGACTCTTGGTGTCGTCTATTCTCTCATGTGCTTAGAAAAATGCAGATATGCTCAAGGTATTTCTAACATTTTGAGTACTTGTAGAAGACTTAAGTTTAAGAATAAATTGAACAGAACAAATTCTGATTCTAATGAATAGGATAATAATATTCATAGAATGTTCCATGGCTATAGGAGACATCTTTTTGCATGTGATAGTTTGCAATAGGGAGGCTCATCAATAGGACTGGCAAAAAGAGGATGGTAGCGACAACAACATTTCTCTGAAGTGTAATTTTACAAGATTAATGACTTTTATAAACTCCTCAGCAAACGATAGATTTTTGCATGAAGAAGTTAAAAGAGAAGCTGATTTATAATTACATGTAATTTCACATCTAATTTGTAAATTGAGAAATTTAAATTTAGTAATCCAGATGATCTAAGTATTTTGTAAATTACAGTAACATGTTTTAAATGGATATTCTGTTTAGCAATCCATTAAATTTTGTATCCTATACTTGGTTCCTAAATCCTATTAAACACTGTGTGTCAAGACTGCTATGTTAGTGAGAAAGGACAGAGCTATAAGAAGTCATTTTTCTTCTTCAGAAAGAATAAAACCTACATAAACCTTTTCCAAATGATACTGTTCCCTTACAGACTAAAGGAGTATGAAGTAAGAAGAAACTAATATTGTTATGATTTATAATATTGTAATCTTACAATACAGGAGATATAGATTTACTGCAGACAGTGAGGGATACCATACCTTAGTAAAAGCAAATGCCTACAACAGGCTAAAAAGGAACCAATATATTTTCATTATTTAAGATATAACTTAGAAAGTGATTCAGGACAATGGAAATACAGTTAACACAAAGGATGATCTTTAGAGATCCTGTGTTTAAAAAGAATCTAGAGAAATAAGACTGTATTGCAATGTGTACCTTGAGAGGCATGGAATTTCTAAAAAGATCCTAGGGTTTAACTACTTAGCTTCTTTTCTCCTGTTCTTAGCTCCTTTCTAATCCCACAATAGCTTCACTTTCTTCTGTCAATATTCCTGTTCATTAATTTCATTTGATTTCTCAAGATAATCAAATTATCCACCTTTTTCCCTAGCAATATTTATACCTTCTATGTAATAAGTGTGGAAGTGTTTTTGAAGTTAAATAAAAAGTTTACTTTTAGTTACTTTTTATCAGTAATCAGCATGTTCTTTTTTGTGTATAATGGGGAGGATTCAGTACTGGAAGGAGAAGAGATTCTCCTTAGAACTCAAGGATTATAAAATTTATAGAGATACACAATTCAACCCATAAACCTGTATGGATATTTAACTGGAAATTATACATCCTTTCCTTTTAATCTATAGTACCTAGCAAAGCATTTTCCTTTAGTAGAAAATTTGGCAAATGATTAGTTTTAGTTATGGCTAGTAGAGTAGGCACTTTTGTTTTTATTTTTTAAATAGAGAATCAATAAATAAAAGAAAAATAAACGACCTATAATTTTTGGAGAATAAATTGGACTTTATACTCTACCTGGTTGTTTGAACATAAATGCTTAATGGATTATGACCAAATACAACTTTCTTCTTCACTTTTATTGATCATAGATAATTTATCCAATTATTTTTCATATCCTGAACTAACGTTCTAGCAAGTTCCAGGAAATTTGCATTTTGACAAAAGTAACAGACAACTCTAAAGTTACTTCAAGTAACATACATAAATTTGCATATAATTTGTAATAATCAAAGAACAGAAGTGCTCCGTGCAAAATATTCTTCCCTGTTCAAACTGTAAGCCTATAGCATGGTTAGCAGCCCCTTTTCCATTCTGTCAACTTATTCATTCCTGCAATTCAGAGATAGTTAACTTCCTTTCAAAGTCAAAGGTTAGGGGCATGGCGCAGAAAGAAGGAACAGAGTTGGGGACTAAGCCTCTTGTTAGACGTTTGAGTAACTTTATGCTCATTTGGCTACTTGTTAAATTTAATAGCCCTAAGTGACTCCACTTAATTAAAGTTATTTCGCCATGAAACTTTTTAGGATCTTCACAAGTTTCCTGGTAGACTCTCTTTTTTGAAGTCAAGTTACTATTAATGATAGCCATGTGCAGAGTGGAGCTCCTTTTCCAGTGCTGGAATGCAGGCAGTAATATATATATATATATATGTCCCTTTTCTTAGAAACTCTAAGAGAACAAGCAAATTCCATGAACACTCTCCTTGACTTTCTTCCAAAACAAGTAGTCTTTTCCTTGTCCTCTAGACCTTTTTTGTTGAGTGAAAGGCCAACCCCAATCCACAGTCACCTTCCACCAATTTTGGTGCCAGTTTTCTGGGTCTAACTGCAGAGAGTCTATCCCACAGTGCATTTAAGTTTGCTCTTTCAGACCCCTTTTATGTCCTTGAGTGTAAGAAGAGATACAAGAGATGCAAACATATTTCTTCTCACCCTTTTCTTTGTTAACGCTTTGGAACCTAGCTGGAGTGTTTGGTGGAATGAGAAGGGTGAGAAACATTATGAGGCAATAGCACAGGGACGTACATGCCACATTGAAGAATTTTAATCTAAAAGAATAATATCGATTATTAAATATTAATTAATTATTAAAATAATTCTAAAAATTAATTATTAAAATAATTCTTTCAAAGAATTATAAGTGAAATTCGCACTAATTGAGAACAGAATGCATTTTATTGAATTTATAAATGACACACTAAAACATTTACTAATTGAAATTGCAATGTATTTTGAAAAAAAAATCAGTAAGACCTCATAGTTCTATTAGTAGTAGCTATGTAAAACTTTGAATGGCCTTTTACCAATTTCAAGCAATTCTAACTTTCTGACCTTCATGTTTAGAAAAAAAAAAAAATAGAAACCTAAATGATAGAAGTCATGGCTACTTTCACCTCACAGTCATGAGGGGGGAGACCTGGGAATTTTGTTCTTCACTCCTAGCAAGTCGATTCTTTTCTGAAGCATGAATTTAACTTAGAACTCATGTGAAACTCAAAATTAATGTGAACAGGCCAGCAAAAAGGAGAAATGCATTTCCCCCCCTTTAGAGATGTTGGTGGAAACCAGGGGAAGAAAGTAGGAACTGAATAAAACTGAAAGTTGAAACTTTGAGGGGACTCATATTTTGTAGTGTCCCTTTTCACGTATGTGAAGAGTGTGTATTACCATGTAGGTAAAGTATAAAAAAGCATTTCATTAGTTAGCACAAGAAACTCAGATCTGTATTTTGGTTCAAAGGAGGAAACTCGTTCAAAGCCTACTTAAATTGTGATGAAACTTAAAAGGTGATAAAATGAGACAAACACAGCTCCTCTTTCAGGAGACTACAGCAGTTGTTTAAAGGACACCAAAGGACACCTCAGAAAAATACAGTATCAGTTGGAATTTCCTCAGTACTCAAGAAACAGTGCTTCTGTTATTTGTGGCAAAATGTAACCAGCACATAAATGCCCCAGCTACTGGGAACTATCCCTTTAGGGTAGAAAGGTTCAAAGGAAGGGTGATTGTTGTAGAATCAAATGTAGGTTGCTGAACAAGGCAAAGATGTCAAAGGAAGGAAAAAAGTGATTATTTCTAGAGAATTAGCTATTAAATCATGCACATTTATTATAGCCAGACTTGGCAGTACAACCACTGGTAAAAGCATGTCAGAGGTTTCAGTATAAAACTCCTATTAGAAGCAGTTATTGTGTAAAATTAGCTATCCTGATCTTCGAGCATCTCACACCATCTGGCAGACACGTACAAGCCCAGATGTCCTATATCTTTACACAGAGTTTAGAGTCATTGGGTATCAAACCAAGAACCAGAAATGCCTCATTCTGGGGACAAGCTGAAATACTGTTCATTGCTTTTATTTACAATAGTTCAAGTAGCAAAACACTGAAGGCAGGAGGAATGTGAAGTCCATGTTTATTCCTTTGACTTTTTGTCTTTAACAAAAGTCCAAGTTTATTTAGGGTGAGTCTTTCCCATAGATATCTACCCTTTACAGCAGGTAACTATGGACTCCTCTTCTCAATAAGCTTGGCATAATTGTTGCTTTCTAGCTCCAGCTATTAGCACCCTTTCTTATTGATTTTGCTTCCTCTTCTTGTATAGTTTGGTAAACAAATTCTTCATTAAATTTCCCTTTCAGGACTGTTACTAATAGGTGTCCACTTACTAATAAGGTCAAAGCTTAGCTTGTGTGGAAATTTTTTTCATGTAATGTGCTGATTTGTATGGGGAAAATGTACAATGTGACAGCAAACCAATTAGGCAGAGCAAGGGAACAGAGAGTAGGCCTGACATTCTACTTTACACTTACTAAAGCATCTGGAGGTCTTTACTGAGACGGATATTGGTGTGACATGCTCATATTTCCACTTAATACATGGATGCGAGAGCTTAGTTGTGGGAGGTGAGTTTCTAAAATTTGAGGGTCCTAAAAATATTTCAAATACTTTATATGTTTTATTGTTAACCTAGTTTGAGTTGTATTCATCACTTACATCTGAAGATCATACGAGATTCACATACAAAAATAAGTAAAATATGTTTTCAAAAGTGAAATGTTCTAAATGCCTATGGTGGTTTCTTCAGCTATTTATTTCTCTAGCTGTTTACTTCTTTGTTTATTGCTTTGGCTGTTTCTTCTGTCATGTGTGCTCATGAACTCCCAGCAGTTGCTCTTCAAATTGGGAGTTCCTCCAGCCAGTATATTTTTCTTCATCATTCTCTCCTCCATATCATCTCTTTTGAGATCTAATCACATCCAGGGTTCCAATAACTACCCAAATTCGAAGTACTTGCTATGGACTTTCTGTTTATATCTCTGAGTTGTTTTCCGACTATACTAACATCTATTCATAAGTGCCTTCTGTATGTAAAATTCTAAAAATGTCTTGTTTCACTTTGACAAGTACCCTGAACCCATGGTCTCTAGAGTTTTACAGTATTTGCCTTCCACTTTCCTGTGCAGAAGGACAACCTCATCTTCTTGTTCCAGCGTGGATCTGGAATATCCTCCAAAGTCACATGCATCTCCAATGCAGCAATGTTCAGAGGCAGGGTTTTGAGAAGTGAATGGATTATGAAGAGACTGACCTCATCATCGGATCAGCCCATTGATGACTGAATGGAATCTTGGGAGGTGGGACTTTGTTGGAAGAAGTAGGTCACTGGGAAGGGATCTCCAGAGGGTTTACCTTTCTCTAGTCCCTCAACCCTATTTCCTGGCTGATGTGAGCTAAGCAGCCTTCCTCCACCATACTCTTCTGCCATGATGTTCTGCCTCACATCAGGCCTGGAACAATGGAACTGGCTGACCGTGGACTGAGCCCCTAAAACCCGGAGCCAAAAAAAAAATTTTTTTCCTCCTCTAAGTTGTTCTTGTCAGGTGTTGGTGACAGTGATGCAAAGCTAACATTCTACTATAGTAAAAAGAGAACATAAATAAAACTAAGGCCAACCCCAAAACAACAATTACAAAAAAGCATGCTTAAGCAAGAGGGATGCTTATTTTTCCCTTATATGGCAATAAAAAAAAAAAAAATCAGTTGTCCAGGACTAGTGACAGAGGTCTCTCACAATGTTATCTGCTGAACACTGCTGCCCTGCTTCTCTTTCTGGTTACAAAGTGGCTGCTCAAGACTGTGTCTTCTCTTTTGCATACTACTCAGTGGAGAAACAGAAAAAAGTACACACTAGCCATTTTAAGGTTGTTCCTAGAAACAAGATAACTTATCAGCAGGAAAAGAAGGTGAGTGGGCTGGGAATTGTCTTGTAAGAGTTATACTCTGTTCCTACGTTCTGAAAAGATAGAATTCTGTTCTTCCTTAAGAAGAGTTTGAATCTTGTGTCAGTCATTCTTCTGAGGACCCTTCTTCGGTTCCCAGGATTTGTTTTCATTCTTTCACCTTTGACTATAGATTCTTTTCTTTAAAGTTTTATTGCCTGTTAATTTTGGATAGAACATATCGAATGAGCCCCAACTTTTCCTTTTGCATGTTTTCAAGTTTTAGGAAACCAACTAAGTATAACTGGCTTATTTTGTTTATTTTTGTAGTCGGTAGTAGTGGTGCTGAACCTCACTCGTGCTATGCATGTGCTCCACCGCTGAGCTATACCTCAGCCCTTTATTTTGTTCACTAAACATTAGTTCCATGATACCTTGGTTTCAAAAAGGTGACAAAAGCAACAAAACAAGTGGCATGTAATCTTGCTAGTTCTTAATGAGCCTGTATACTGGGATGGATGGCATAAAACCATGCCCTTTCATATACTATAGAAACCTCTTTAAGTTATATCATTGCTTCTCTAGCCATTTGACACAAGCTTGAAGAGTCTTATGAGATTTTTTTTTTTAATTACTTTACGTAAACAGAAAAACTCCACATCATGAAGAATAATGTTTCAAGAGATTTCCAAGTTAGCTGCTTGGAACGCAAAGAGCCTAGGTTTCATAGAAATAATGTAATTAGCTCAGAGAATTATATTTAATCTATATAATAGATAATGTATAGCACTAGCTTCAATTTTAGATCTTAGAAGTAGTGTATCATTGAGTAAAATAAAATTAATGAAATGAACAGATATTTCCGTTTTTTATGTGAAAAAATACAACAAAACACAAATGGTTTCAGAACTCCTTCCACATCTCCATATATATCCTACAGGCATTTCACATACTCTTGCTATTTAGGACTACCTACATGTAAAAGGAAAAAGTAGAATCAACTCTTACCCTAGCACTAAATTCTCACATTTCCCCCCAAATAAGCTGCTGTGGCTACATCGAATTACCTCAATTATATGATTGTGTAAACTCTATCAATGTGTAAACAAAAGCAATAGCTTCTTAACATTATCAAAGACATTTGTAGCGTTTAAAGGATGATGATTTTTATGAAGAATTTCTTGACTAGTGGAATTTGAATGAGGATAACAAGAAGTTAAATGAAATAAGGAGGAAGAGAGACCAGAAATTGAGAGTACCCATCTGCTTGAGACAGTTCTACTGAGCTCTTCTTGACTTCTCTTTGTTTCTCTTGTTTCAATTTCAAAGTTTACAGATTCTCTCAGTGTTTTTTTTTTTTTTTTTTCCTCTGAGCTATACCTCCATGTTAGGTAGCTAGCTAGATATTAGCCAGTGGAGTAAGCTGGGAAGGACAAGAACTTTACCCACAGACTTGCTCAACTTGCCCCCATCTCCTGTGGAAATGGGGAGGAAAAACAGCACACTAAGGTGGGATGTGAAAAGGGCAGTCACTCATTCCAAATTCATTATGTATAAACAAGGTGTCCAGGGGACTGTAAAACCTGACACATGGAACACTCCAGGCCGCTTTCTACACCTGGAAACAGACTCCTCCATACCTCCATACCCAGTCCCTGGAACTTGTAACCCAGGCCACCTTTCCATTCCCAGGAATGGCCTGTTCCAGATGCTTTCCCATGAAGTGTGTCCTTTTCCCTCTCTCCAAGTCCTTTCATGTATGGTGCCTTTACATCTGTAAACAAACCTCCTACATTCCCCATTTGTGCTTTTGTTTAAATGCTTTCCAAGCAGATAAGCAAGGATTGAGGTTGTGCAGAATAACTTTAAAATCTCTTACCCAGGAACACCCAAACCTATTCACCTAGACCTATTTTATTTTGAAACAGTGTCTTACTAAGTTGTTGAGGGCCTCTCTAAGTTGCTGGGACTGGCCTCCAACCCCAATTCTTCCTGTCTCGGCCTCCCAAGTACTGGAATTACAGGCATGAAGCATCATGCTTGGCTTCCATTTTTTTATTGCTTTTCAGGTAATGTTATCACAGGCAAGAGTGACTGGCCTTTGCATGGCTGGATTATTTATATTATCATTTCATTTGGTTAGACTATAAACTAGCTTAACCATGTCTTACATTTCTTTTCATTCTCATAAAAGATCAATACATAATCAGTTAAATAAGGAGTGCTCAATGAAGGTTCACGGACTGATTAGGTCCAAGTATATAGAATTTTTTTTTCCTTCATTTAAATGATCCATTTCATTCCTGTGTTATTCAGACTTCAATAATACACAGCCAATTTTGACCAGTAGGATGGGATTTCTACTTCTGCGCCCAGCAATCTGTAATACTCTCCTCCTCACAAATCTTTCCTGAATTTGCCCTCTTATTGATTTTTGTTGTTGTTGGGCTGTTTTTGTTGTTGTTGTTGTTTTGTGCCTTTACTAGGAAATGTCTGTGTGGAAGTCAGGAAGAGGATGTCAATTTCATAATGATGGTGAGAATAAGTGAGTCCAGAGCTATGAGGGGGGACTGTAACTGCAGTAAAGGAAGTGGCATTTCTGATAGAGATTTAAATAAAAACTAGAGCTCCCTGATCCTAGCAGCAAGCCAGTGGTGGGGAGGGAGGTCTGCAATGATTAGCTGACAAGTGAGTTCCTTTTGCATCCCCTTATGCACCCTGCAAGCTGCAAATTGCCATTTTTGTGCTGACAGACTCTTTTTATTTTGTGTTTTGATTATTCCATTTTAAGATTGTTCTTCATAGTTATTTGCTTCAAGTATCAGCATGAAAAAATGTGTGAGATAGGGGCTGGGGAGAAGTGGGGAAAAGATGAAGAAAAAATACTGTGTCTAAACTCTACTCTCTACTAAGGAATTACTTCTTTTCTCTCTGCCTTCCATCTATCTTTCCTTTCTCTCTATTTTCACTCTTCCTCGCTCCCTTAACAAATGTTTGCTGAGTATCTATTTCCTGTTGGGCATCCTGCCAGGCTCTGGGGACTTAAATATGAAAACAGGCTCTGATTCATATCTTTAAGATTCTCAGATTTTAATAGGGAGACAAACACAAACATAATTAGAAAAAATTATAATAAAATTAGCTTTTGCAATAATTTTCTCTAAAGAGAGAAAAGAGCTTCATCCTCCAACTCTCTGCTGCAATAGACTTCATACGAGGGATAGTTTGAGCCGAAGCTTGGATGGGGGTTTGCAAGGCAGAATGACAAGAAGGAGGATATTCCCATCATCAAGAATAGCATTCATGTGATACAAGGTGGCAGGACAAAAAAAATCATTTTTTTACTTTAAAGATTATTACTGGGTTTAAAGCATGGGGTGGCTGAATGATAAGAGACGAGCAATGTGCAGATAGTTTATGGAGGCTTTTATAGATCATATAAAGGAGTTTAGATTTTGTTCTGAGATGATGAAAATGTTCTTAAGACTTTTGATTCTGAAATAATTACATATTTCATTATTATCAGGAAGATTGTGCTGTCAGCAGTGGTGACAACATACAGATGCTGCTTGACTTTGAATAGGGCTGCATCCCTAAAAACCCACTGTAAGATGAAGATATCATAAAAATCCTAACCTACCTAACATCCTAGCTTAGCAACACAAGCTTAGCAACACAGCACACCACAGAGGTCACCTATCTTTTGTGTTGTGTTGCTGACTGGGAGTTTGGGGTTGTTGCTGCTACTCCCTCCCCCCAACCTCACTAGAGAGTATCATGCTGCTTCTTGCTAGTCCCAAGAAAAGATCAAAGTTCACAATTTAAACTATGCTTTCTGCTGAATGCATATTGTTTTCATACCATTCTAAACCCAAAAGATCTTAAAATGATCCATTGAAAGTTGGAAATGATCTTTGATAAGAAAATATAGTATAGGAAATAAGTAGGCATCAATTGATCTGACCTGGTGAGGTTCTGTGCCAGAACAGTAAGAAAAAACTGCCCGGGAAGGGTACATTTAAGTCAGATTAATAGTGGGAATGCAGGGATTGATAATTGTTTGGATGTGGTTTTAAGGCAAAGGAAGGATTTGAGGTAACTCTTCCATTAAGATTGAAGATGGCCCTAGGCTTTTCATTTTAGCTGTTTCCTGCCAAATGTGATACTGCAATAGATGCAGAAAACTATTTGTAAAAAATTCAGAATGCTTGAACCCAACTCTTAAGTCTTTTGGTAAAATCATTTCTGCAAATTAAAGAATAGCCCCACAGGTTGGCAAATCTTTGAAGGTCAGAATGCATTCTTAAAGTTTTTTTTTTTTGGTACTTTTATTGGTGTACTGTAATTATATATCATTGTGAAATTCAAAGTGGTACAAACCTACTTGCACACATCACTTGGTGTATTTTCCTCCACAGAATGCATTTTTTTTTTAAGCATGGGTTTTTATACATTTCTTGGGTACAACAGGGTTAATCACACATCTTTGTTGGGTACAGGCTAGTATAGGTAAAGACATCCATGCACGCATTTCTCATTAACCCTTCCCCAATTTCCACCCCCCTCCCTCTTTCTCCCTCCTTCTCAAGGTCAGTTTAGTGATTGACTTTGATGTGATCTTGTAAGTACATCATGCTCATTAGGGTGTCCCCCCTCCCCCCATCACCTTCCATTAAATCAAATTCTTTGTTCACCTAAGAATTCTCCTTTATCTGGAGTCCCTCTTATGTCCCATTTTCTACCTAGCTTCCACATATTAGGGAGAGCATTCCACAGAATACATTTTTAATAGCTTACAAAGATGCAAAAATTCCAAAGTGATGTTCAGAAAACTGGTTGAGTTGAAATGAATAAGTGACTTGGTTGGCAATGTTCTTAGTAGTAAAGCTATTTTTGAGCTGAAGACCTCTAACATGATACCATTGATCAAGAACTACAGCTTACAGATTACCTCAATTTTGTCAGAGTATTTTTTATTTATATTTTAAAAACTCATTGTCATTATCAAGCAAGTTGTTAGGAGTATGGGGAGTACTCCAGAGAGAAATAAAGGAATATTTTTCAAGTATTTTATGTGCAAATAGGTTTAAAATTTTAGCTTTGCTTTAAGCATCTTAATATATGTGTTTGTTATTTTACATATATACAATATGCATAAATTTACATATGTATATATATATTATATAAGTATAATGTATATAAATATAAACTTGACTTTATGATAATTATTTAAACATCAACTTTTGAGTTCATACTTTGTAAATTTTTTTAAATTGGATTTTTCTCTCCTTGCAGTTCTATAACTGACATAATTAGTGTTATTAAAAGTTTGTTTAATTTGTTTCAAATCTTTGACATTTAATTTTACTGCTTTCATCTTTCTTTGAAAAAATAACAGTGATGTGGCACCTCCTGCTTCTTGGGAAGATTGAGCATTTCTGTCCCAGTAGAGAACAACCTTGTGATAGTTCCAGGATATTAAAAAATTTCACTTTATGTTAGAAATTATGCCTTTGTGAATACTGAATGTCTGTATGATAATGCTGTAAGCTCTGCTGTTCCTCATAAATTTCAGTGGCAAAAACTAAAAAATTAGGGCATTGATTATGACATTAAAAATGTATCCCTATGTTAGTTGATCAATAATATCTAATATTTAATATTTATTTGGATTATTTTGTCTGGCTGAAATGCCTGTTATCTTCACTGGCTAATTTTTGAGGTTAGACTTTAGGATATTGGTCTGGAAAGTATTTTAGAGATGGTTGAGTCTGATCTCACTAATTTTTATATAAAAACATTAAGGTCCGGAAAATTCAGTGAAGATAACTGTCACACACAACACTGGGGACCCAAGGTTAGAACTTTAATGCTTTGAAGCACAATATAGTGTTTTTCCTTAGTTGAGTCCTTAATATAAAAAAATGCAAATATAAGAAACAAGGCTTTATTTATCTATTCTCATAAGGTTCACATTCTATTTTGTAACCATGTTTTCTAAAAACTATCTCTGCTAAAAAGCTTAGACCCCTCTAACTTACAGAGTTAACTGCACAATGTATTGAATTTAGGCTGTGTGTACCATAAGAAGTGAGTTTATAGATCTATTGGTTTCAAATCTTTGAACAATCACTTACTGAGTAGTTGCTATGTGCCTCCCTTGCGGAAGCGTCTGATCCTGAGGAGTTCATACAGAATCAGACATATTACAAATGACTCTAAAAGACTGTGCTGATTAAATGTTTTAACAGAAATAAAAATAAAGTGTTTATGTGGTTTTATTAATCAAGATTCAACAAAAACACATAATCTGTGAGAAATATATGTGGATTGTAGATAGATGGAAGAGGATTTACTACAGAAATTGGTTCACATGACTAAGAAAACCAAAAAGTTCCATAATTTGCTACCTGAAAATTGGATAACCAGGAAAGTCATAGATATAATCCAGTTTAAAGCTGAAGGATTTAGAACTCAGGAAGTAGAATTCTGAGGCATAAGCTCTAGAATATGAAAGAACCAGGAGGTCTACTTGAGGCTCAAAAAGAAACCATAAATTTGCTTTTCCTCCACCATGTTGTTCTGTAGAAGTCCCCAAAGGATTTGAAGAGGCTCATTCATGCTGGTGAGAGTAAGTCTTTTTTATCTAGTCTAATGATACAGTTGCAAATCTCCTCCAGAAATACCCTCACAGACACACCCAGAAATAGTGTTTTACTAGTGATCTTAGTGTTCTTTAATTCAATCAAGTTGACACAAGAAATTAACCAACACAGAATCCATGGAAGGAAAAAAAGATAATTCTGCCTGGGGGCAAAATAATGAATGAAACCAGGAGAGACCAGTGGCCTTCAGGAAGTAAACAGTAGAAAGGCTTATCTTCTAGGCAAAATAAATACCATACAGCAAATGAATAAAAATTGGAAAGATATAAACGTCTTGGAAGTGGTGTATCTCTTAATAGAGCTACAGTAAACACTATAAAAGAAAACTAGGAAGAGAAATGAGGTCATAGTAGGAAGGATTTTATATGGAATGTTACCTATTTTCTGAATAAATTACCTAGTTATTGAAGGTTTTGATAAGATGAACAAATACGAAATAAATTTGATTGGCTCTACTGTTTTCCCAAAGGTTTTCAAATCATATAACCTAGACCACCCACTCTTACAGGATCACTACAATCCAATGTTTTTTGTTTTCTTGCCTGATTTCTTTCTGTTCAACTTTAAGAACCAGTTTTCATTGCATATATATTATATCTTTTTAAATTTCCAATGGTCAGTCAGCTTTTTGTATTGCTGTATCTCATAGAAGTTCTATTTCATGAGCAAAGAGTATATAGTGGCTGGAACATGATAGGTGCCCAAAATATTTGACAAAATGAACCATTATTCTTCAGATATTTCTACCCACTATTTGGTCTGTGTTTTATGTTTCTTTGCCAATGGCTAGCATTTTACTCATTCATGGTTTGTGTAATAAGTATGGACATAAATGCATCATTTATTAAGTGGGGAAATATTTTTTTAGGATTTTGAATATTACAGTACAAAATGTATTGTTTGAAATCAACTTGCTTATAGTAATTTCTAGAAGCAATAATCAGACTATAAATATCCTGGTATCATCCTCTGCTTAATAATTTTATAGTTACCAAGACATTGTCTCAAGAGTTCAGACACCTCATTTTCACTAACACACTCTCACTTTTCTTTAGTTTTGGACTTTGCAACCCTGGTTCTCTTCACAGTTTTGTGTTAGTGTACAGATGTTCTAAATTCCCTCTTATCCAAATGATAAGAGCCTATAATGTCCTTTCAGTTTATTATTCTGCTTTTTTTTAGGGTTCTTGATGCAAGGCACTACTTTCAC
The DNA here is from genome assembly GCA_004027655.1 of Graphiurus murinus. NCBI lineage: Eukaryota > Metazoa > Chordata > Mammalia > Rodentia > Gliridae > Graphiurus > Graphiurus murinus. The sequence goes on from PVLC010006877.1 coordinate 54,730, forward strand.
CTAATTCTGACAGATTAGTGCTACTTAATGCTACCTTTGACTTATACTTGTGTTCTGAATGAGTCTCTTGACTGATCATTTGCAGGTACCACACTGTTTTGCCATTTGTCCATCTACTTTTTTCACCCAGTTCTTGCTTATAATCCACAGGTTTACAATCCAGATTGTAAACCCTAAGAAGGAAGACTGTTTCTGACATGCTTTGGACCATGTTTTCTAGAATGAGGGATAAGTTCAATAAGAAATGAGAAACTAAACTACTTTTGTTATACCGTATCTCTAATTCTAACTTTTACCCCCAAAAAGGAGATTAAATAGAACTTTCTTTTTTTGTTATTGTGTGTCTGATTTATGCTGCTGTTGATGATATCAGAAAAGCCCTGGCTCCATCACCCTCTACCATGACTTTGTCTTCCGAGTAGGTTGTGCCTTTAATTCCACCAAAAGGAAGTCAATATGAAGTCATCAACATGTACTCTGCTGAGAGATGTGTTTTACAGATGTAAGTAAATCCTATAATTTTCCCTGATCAATAGGAAACCAATTATTTTCATTATTTGAAACTAACTCCATAGTCAGATTTCTCTCAGGCATACAGTTGCTGTTTAGGGACCCTGGTGTGGAAACTGTCAGAAAACCGTTAGATTAACATTTAAAGTGACATAGCAACGCACCTACATAGCCCCATGGGTGGAAAGTAATTATCTAGCTAAACCACACACAAGTTTTTTTCTTTTGTTTTAACAATGAAATTAAGCTTGTTGTGTGTGCACTTATACTTCTACCTTTGTGGAAAAACAAACAGCATTTTGTGAACATTAAAAATTAGGTAGGAAAATATTAAAACAAATGTATTACATTCTTGATATATAAAATGTTTTGCTGTAGGTAGATGAGTCTGAAGAATATACAGAAGGTTTCGTTTCTAAGGAAACAGATTTGTGTGTGTGTGTGTGTGTGTGTGTTTGTGTATGTGTGTGTGCGTGTGCGTGTGTGACTTCCTGACTTATAGCCAGTCCTTTTTCTCAAAATATCAACATTTTCTTGAGGATAAAAATAGTTCATTTCAGCCAGTAAAATGTCATTTAGAAATGCAAGTGACCACTGGCATAGAAAATTGAAGCCACCTGTTACTAATTCTTACAACACAACAAATAATATAACAGTTTCAGGAAAAAAAATTATTTCCATATAGATCAAAGTTACCAAAAAGGGGGTAAAAGTAAGAGGAAGGTGGCAAAATGTAATTCATTGCACAGAAACTGCTATCTTTAGGACATAATATGTAGCAGACAGAGGGAGAGGGAGCACTGCAATGTACTACAAAGGGAGCTGAAAATAGTATGTAAAAATGACAGAAAGAGCATAAAAGAAGAGCAAAGTAAGAAAGAAAGTACAGGTTGAGAAAGAAGCAAATTTTTGAGGATTTGCTACAAGTTAACAGAAGCATTGCAGTAGTTAAAAAGACATGATTTAATTCCAAGAAGACATTTCTGGTTCTTTGAAAATTTAAAAAGGAGAGAACAGAAAGTAGCACCAAGACACAGAAATCTCCTAAATGCTAAGATAAAGTGTAATCAATTTGTAAGTACTGATTTGTGTTTATCTTTTTCATTAGTCTTTTAAAATAATTTCCCTAATATGTAATTAGATAATTTTAAATGACTCCATTTTGTCTTTAAATCCTACCTGAGGAAATCTGACCTGGCATTATGTCCAGGAGCATCCCATGTATCCAGGTGCACAATAGTGACCATCTGGTCACTGGACAGATGCCCAGGACTAGGTAGACTATGCTGATACTGAGCAGCGCCCACGCCTTTCTGCCAACTGGTGAGGGCTTATGTAATTGGTAACCTAAAAAGAGACAATTACATACAGACACAAATACTAATACCAATAATAGAATTAGCAATCAGGCTATAATTGGTGTTAGTGTATATAGATGTCTCTGTCTTGCTGTGTTCCAGACACTGCCAGAAAAGATGATTTCATATACTTCTCATTGCAATCTTATGCGACAGGTTTCAGTTTTCCCTGAATTTATATGTAAGTAAACTAAGGCTCTGTAATGATAATAATTCCTCAAGATTCTGCAATTAAAATACACCAAGTGATGTGTGTGCATGCTTTTATGTATCACTTTGAGTCTCACTGTGATATATAATTACAATGTACCAATAAAAGTATAAAGTAAAAAAAAACTAAAAAAAAAGATTCTATAATCAAGTACACATTAGGCAAAATTTAACTTAATGAGTTTTTAACCATGCCATACACTTTATATATGCTATATTCTCTAAATTTAAAAAATTAAGCCTTTGTAATATCTTAGACACCAAGAAAGATAACTTTTTCATTTTTTTACCTTTTTAATGAGGTTCTAAAAATTATACATTGCCTGATAGATTTACGTAGCATGACACTAAAGAATACTTTAGTAAAAACAATACAATATGGAAGGGGGAGTTCCTATCTCATGGAGAATCTGGTTTGACATATTGGCATATTCAAAACCATCCCTGAATAATTTGCTCTTAACAATGTTTTCAATAAAAATTGGGAAGTAGTAAAACTAGCATATTACTTTCCGTGAACTACCATGTGTTCATTGTTAAACAAGCCATGTATTTTAACAGTTGCATAAGAGGTGCACTCCATTATTAAAATGGAAGTGTCTATAAGGATTTGTAGTTAAATAATATTCCCTTAGAAGTTTCAACTAACCCTTGTCTCATTCTCCATATGTTCAGTGTAATAGTTGGAAAAAATTCTCAGATGACCTAGTAACTCATTATATGCTATTTTGGTCATTTTTAATTTTAATCATTGAGTTATTTGAGATATTCTACTTTGCTTAAGAACTGGATCAATGTCAACTGAAATTTAGATCAATTTATATGTCTGCTTTCCTCAAATACTTTCCATGATTCTGTGTAAATATCAAATGGGCTACAAGTACCAAAAAAGCACAGAGAATTGAACCAAACTAAAATCCCAGCAAGTGGAAGAAATAAACTAGATGTGTGATCAGAAAAGGTCTGTCTAACTGAAAGGTATGTTGGAATTGGGAAGGGCCTCAGAGGTCATTTGTTATTTCAGTTTTCTCCAACTTTATGCAAATCAGAAGCACTGTTCAAGAGAACCCAGATAATTTGTAAGCAAACAAAGACAGAACATTTAAAATGTGTCTTTCTACTCCCCATTCATCAGCTCTCATGGCAAATCATTGGTTATTGTCTTTTTTCTAATTATTATTATGTTCTTGATTTATTTCCATAGAGATATCCTTTTCTGTTAAAAATGATGTTTGTAGTTTGTTTCTTTAATTTTCATTCTTAAACATAAATACTTCATTGTTTCAAAAGACAATCTAAAAACGTTAAACATTATGAGAAGGGTCTAGGAACAGACAGAGTGTTTATGAAAGGAAAATATGTCTCTACTATGTCTTTCTCTCATAATATGTATGGGGACTCCCACAACCTTGGATAAGAGGAAATGAATAAGTAATACCAATTACAGATTAGCACATCAGTTAAGAAGTAGTGCTTATAACACAGTCAATATTTTTGAACTCTAATTTACTGAAAACAAGTTACTATTTACTTTGAACTTACTAAGTGTCAGCAAGTAGATTCAATAATCAAAATGTTATTTAACCTCTGTGCAGTCCCATGAGGGGTGTATTATTTTCTCCTTTATATTACTGAGAAATATGTGAGTCAAAGAGAAGTTTCAAACTAAACAAGTAAATATACTTATTGCAATTTCCCATCATATGGACTATATAATAACATATAATAATAGAGGTTAAATGGCATTTCCTTTGCATAAAAGGGGAAAAGGAAGCAATAAAGGAATGATACATGATTTCTTAGTATAAATAAAATTTTTACAGAAAATTTGAATCACACAAGAAAATAATTTTAAATTATCATGCCTTGTAATAAATCAGATTATCTCATTTATAGTGAGTTCTAAAGACCTCTATTAGGCAACAGCTCAAATAAATTTTTCAGAATTAACTTGTCATTTAATGTTATGAAAGTAATTCAACTTTATTTCATTTTTTTCTATTGCTCATGCCATTGACTTATTTTCCCTAGAATGAACATAATTTTGATTGTTGAAGTTTTACTCTCTTGTAACTGTCAATCAAATTCTTACTCTCACTCTAAACATACAGTAAGTATACACATTCAGGCACACACTTTAATTTTTGGTTCAATAGCATCATATTACCTTATCCACTCCTTTTTTTCTGTTGTAATATTATGTCACAGCAAAGGAAATGAGAAGCCTGTTACATCCTTTTCTTTCTCATGCTTTAGTCACATAACACTAATGTTAACATTTTTCTTCTTTTATCTTTGTTAGATAATTAAAAAGACATTGTATAATAGATTAAGAGCCATATGTGAGCCATGTCTCCTTAGGCATATGCTAGAACAGAAATAAATTGCTAAATATATTATGAACCTCAAATTTTTTCCATCGATATAGTACACTGAAATCAGACTTTATTTTTTGTCTCAGGATTTATGGAAGAAAAAAGTGAACCCAATTCTCAGGTATTCATTTGGTGGCGCTGAGACAATACATTTTCTTGGTCATGAGATTATCTAGTTGATAGCTTCCACCTCTGTCAATGATACAACTTTCTTATATTTGAAAATTACAAGAGAATTTTCAGTGTGGGGTTTTGACTTAATATATATAAAATTTGAAGTCCTACTTGCTGTCATTTCTGCCCTTCTTTCTTTGTTATATCATAAGTACTTCTAATACTCATTGGATGAGTCTTTCCCTGAGTATGAGCAGCCATCTAGGACAATTATGGTTCAGATCAAGGGGAAAAGGAGTGATACATGTTTTTACCTTCCACTAAAATCTGTGTTGCATATCCTCCGACTAGTTTATGGCTTTATAGATTTTTCCATATGAGAAGAGAATTGGGCAGGCTATATCTTTTCATGGGGTCAGTGAAAAAAATAACTAGTTCCTGGGGGAAACAGACTTGTCTTTCAATATACATGAAAGATTCAATATTGATTTAATACACACAGCAACATGTGAGAAACTCAACAATCAATTAGTAGTGACATTTCTTCATGTCTACTCAATTCTCTGAAAACTTCTTTCACCTTTGTCCTTTTATTGAAATCTGGTTTCCCCCTGAGTACAGTTTGCCCAACAGACTTACAATCCCTTTGGCAAACTTTTGTACCACTGCACCCACCAGTGGAAGAGTCATCAGTCCTCCTTGATCCTAATGGCAGTTCTCAGGGCATTACTCCCATTTGTTTTTTGTTTTGTTTTGTTTTGTTTTGTTTTTCCTCTAATGATAACCTCTCTTTACTCTCAGCTGCTGAATATGTATAGTTATGTCACTGAGAAAATGAGAACAATTATAAGAGAACTTCCATGTGTTCATACTTCCTTATCTAAACTGCCAACATCATTCATAGCCTATACTTTGTTTTCCCACCTCTCTCCAAATGTATAGGAAGTCTCTGTGTTTCCATTCATAACCTGTCTCTCATGGGTCATTCCAGTCAGTATTAGAATATGGGTGCTATTTATTGCACGTAAGACATCAAGAAATCAAACATGCCTGACACTATATAATTCATATCTGTTGTCTCCAATTGCTTGTCCCTCATAATTTATTCAATCCACTAGGATTAAGATTTTGCTATTGAAACAATTTTCTAGTGTTATCAATGATTTCCATTTCTACAGGTGATGATAATTTTTTGTTATTTTCTTTTAATGCCTATGAAACATATGACAAATTGATTTATATGAATAAGTCTTCTTAAGGTATTTTGTTCATATTGCTTTCAGGACAATATCTTCTAATCTCGTGGATTACCTCTTAGTCACTATGACTGATTTTTCCCTCAACTTTTGACCCCTAAATATGTAGGCTTGGTTGTTATGCTGCTTCTCTTGGTAGTCCCCTCCAATTTTATGGACCTAAGTACTCTCTGTGCATCAGTGCTTTACAAAATGGTAAAATTAGTTCAGATTTCTCCCTTGAACTACAAATAGCAATTTCCTACTCTTTAATTCCACTTGGATGTCTAAGAGACATTTCAAACTTACATGTAAAATCAATCTCTTGACTTCTTATGCCAATGTTTCTCACCTCAAGTATTTATTTTCTCATACTTACGCTAGAAAACTAAGGATTCTTCATGACTGCTCTTTTTACTTTTCAATTTCCAATTCATTGCCAAATTTTGTTAGCTAACATCAATACTAACTTAGTTATTTTATACCATCTCATCTCTCTACTCCCTTACCACCAAAATTAAGTTCTACATGCAGCAGCCAAGATGGTCCTTTTGAGACGTAAGTCATACTGGTATGGTTAGACATAGAATGTTCCCTGAAGAGCACATGTATTAATCTTCAAAGTGAATATAATTAAGTCATGAGGGTTGTAATAGCATCAGTGTGTAGATTAATTGTGATGGATTTACTGGGTGATAATCTAAGTAGGTAGGGTGTGGCTGGAGAAGGTGGGTCTCTGGTGGTGTGACCTTAGGGTCTGTGCTTTTATCTTTGAATTACCTTGCTTGTTTTCTTGCTCTCTTGCTTCTGGCCTCCATGATGTAAAAGAAGAGCCTTACTCTCTCCCTCTCTGCTTCCTGCTGGCATAACCTGAAATCTCCAAACTCCAGTCTCACATGGACTGAACCTCAAATCTCCAAAGATTGTGAATGAATAAATCTTCCTTCCACTAAGTTGTTTAGTCAGTTGTTTTGGACTATAACAGTGAGAATGTTGACCAAGACACATATCATGTAACATCTATGCTCAAAACCCCTCCCATCTCACACAGAATCTTTAAAATCACTTGTTGTCCTACCTGATTTGGCTTCCTGCTAAATCATTGATCTCATTTCCTGTGAGTTTCCTTCTTGCTCATTCCACCCGATGTCCACCAGCTCCTTGCCTTTTCTCAAAAATACCACATATACTTCATTTGGAAACAGGATTTCACTTAATTGCTGAGAGCCTTGCTAAGTTGCTGAGGCTGGCTCTGAACCTGTAATCCTTGTGTCTCAGCCTCCTAAAACTAGCATTATAAGCATCCACAATAATGCCCAGCTGAGGTATATATTTTAATGGGATTTCCTACTACTTCAATATGATCTTTCTCTGGCTAAATATAATAAGAAAAAGAGTAGATTGATTGTGGTAGACAGAATAATATCCTCTCAAAGTTGTTCCCATCTTAATGTCCAAAAGTCTTGCATATATTATTTTAGATGACACCAAATTGAAGGACAATTTAACCAAGCCAGAATAATCCTGTTACCAGATACAAATTCAGTGGAAAATTTTTTATTTGTGGAAAACCACTTGAACAACAGATTTATCACAAAGGGATTTGCATGCTTTTAATGTTTAAGTAATATAATAGTTTTCATATATGGTGGAGATGCAAATCACAATGTAAGGAATTTTTAGTCACCACTAACATGAAAGCCCAATCAGTATGATTTGGACAAGACAAAGACAAGCAATCACAATAGAATCATAAGGATCTTGAAGTAAGATAGGAAATTTTGTTTTGATGACTAAAGCAGGTAGATGATTACAAAGCTAGTCATCTAACTGAACTGATTAGATAGAAATTTACATAGGTAGCTGGCATAAAGGCACTTATAAAGCTATATAAATAAATCTTTATATTACCACTGTGTGAATTTATGTGTTCACTTGACTGAACGATGGGTTGCACAGATACTTGGCCAAACCTTATTCTGGGTGTGTCTATGAGGATGCTTCTAGATGAAATTAACATTTTAATCCATAGACTGATTAAAGTAGATTGCCCTCCCTAGTGTAGATGGGCCTGGTCCAATCTACTAGTGAAAGCCCAAATTGAACAAAAAAATCAAAGAAGAATTGTAACCTCCATACTGCTTTTGACCTGGAGCATCAGTATTTCCTGCCTTCAAAACTGAACTGAAATATTGTCTTTCCTGAATTTCAAGCTTGCAGAACTTTTGACTAGAACTACACCATTAGTTCTTTTCAGTCTCCAGCTGGCCAATTGGAGATCTTTGTTCTTTTTGTCCTCCATAATCACATGAGCCAATTCCTTATGATAAATATCTTCTCTCTCTCTCTATCTCCTTTCTCTGTCTCTCAATTTCTTTGTCTCTCTCATGTATATACATACAATTATACATTGACTTTGTTTCTCTGGGGACTCTGAAAAGTACAACTAAAGTATGTCTTATTTATTTGATTTGTCATTGGGTTGTTTGTGTTAACATAACTAAACTACAGAAATACTTTTAAATCTGATACAGATCAAGTCTCAAATCCCTCAAGTAATATTTTCACTACCATTTTAATGCCACCAGTGGTTTTCTTTATTTATCTGGATCAACTTCTGCTTGTTACATAATTAAGAATGACAGAACTCGAGTCATGTAAAACAGCTCTTCAGGGCTTCACATGCTGTTTCACATCTCTGTGACTTTATACATGCTGAGCTCTTTTCTCTCTCCATTGTCAGCCAATCTTTCCTTGTTTCCCTCTTCCAGGAAATTTTCTTTTATATTTTAATCTGAATATATATATATACCCACCTCCTACCTCTACTGTGTCCTATATAAATCTCTGCCATAAGACATGTCATACAGTACTACAATTACCAACAAACTTATGTGGGTCCTCCAGTAGAAAATATGAAAGACTTCTGAGGGTAGCAGCAAAACCATTTCAAAAATTTTTCCATTTCTTATTTCTAAATTAGTGACAGTCATAATTATTTGTTTTAAAAGTGATTACTTGTATAAATACCAATGATCTACCCTACCCAACATGGTAATTCAAATCATTGAGAATCATGCATTTTTAGACTAATTATTTTCTTCACTTTACAAATTAGTTAAATCTTTAAAAAAAAACTTAAGATAAAATAGAGAAATTCAACAACACATTTTTTTTCCTCAACTACTTGTTGAGACTGCTGCTTATACTTTGGGGAATGTCACTAAGTACTCATCATGTGCTTGTAGTCTGTTCTGTGTAACATGTATTGATTCTCTAAACAAAACCACTTTCATCTGAAGAACTGCCAATGCCTTTGGTGAAGCTAATTTTAACTGATTGTATTAATGGCACTATATTTCATTTTCAGAAAAATAAAAGAAGCCTATATATTTTACTTTAATAAATTTGAATAAAAGGAGAGTGAAAGAATTACAGACTGCATTTTGAGACATGAATGTATCCCGTTTTAGGATGGCCTACTAAAAGTAAAAGAACATTTGGTGGTTCAACATGATCATTTTGTATATGAGAAAATGGAGACCTGTAGTGAGTTGCCTAATTTCCCACCACAGAAAGCTATAGAGCTGACATCAAACCCCATGTTTTCTCACTTCTAATTTGGTACTCTGTCTACCACACTATTAGTTTTCCAATTTCCTTCTTAATGTATGATATCTGGTTTGATATGATTTCTCTCCTCCATTATCTTCATTTTATATGATAAATTAATATTATTTAGGTTAAGTCTCTTGAGAGAGAAAAAGGTGTCTCTTCCAATATGATTATGTACAAATAGACAAAATGCAATCAAGTTTATACTGCTTCTCTCTCTGCAAATTAAGATACAAATATGGAAAGAAAAGTGAGTTTAATTTTTTCTTGACTTTCTTCCATTTCTTTTTGCTAGGAAATATTAAATAGTAGTTGAACTATGGAGACCTTCATCCAAAAATAAATGCTGACAGTTACTTAGGTTGCAGATTAATTAGTACAATTATGCTGTGTGTGTGTGTGTCTGTGTTGTTGATAAACAGCAATAAACATCACTGAAATGTTTAAATACATATTGAGAAATATATTCATTCTCTAAAAGAACTTCAAGCCATTGTTGGAGTGAAAACAAATATTTCCCCTCAACTCCATTCTTCTTTAAACTGTATTTGTTCATGTTTACCTTTATTCCACACATAAGCTAAACTGATAATTTTATCACTTCTTAAAGTCTTATTTTGTTTTTGTTTGAGGACAAACATTTGGAGTTGGAGTCTCCACTTGTTTTGACTAACAGAGAAGTCATGATGCTTTGACACCAGTGAGGAGCATCGTCAATACATTATTGATTGTTTCCATTCACTTGATTCTTTACTCTCAAATATCTTCTCCACAATTTTGATTTGTTCTATTACATCAGCTTCATAACTTCACATTTCTTCCTGCATATATCTTGAGTGCTTTAGGTATATGGTGATCAAACTAGAGTCATGTTATCCTCTCTGTCTACAGTCAACTTGCAAAAAGCAGAATATATCTTTATCATTATATACATAATAAATATAATAAAATGTCTTTAGTGAGTTTTGAGCCAGATAATATTTCAGTTTGTTGTGAATTACAATGTTATGCACTAAGATGTAGTTAGTGTGCCATGGAACATATTAGGTGAAAAAGGACTCACCATTGATACTAATTCCAGATAAATGATTCTCTGCCCAGTCATAGACATAGATCATTCCCAGAAGTGATGGCGCCTTTTATAAGGCAATATTTCACCAATGACATTTTGGTGCCAGTGAATCAACATTTCCAATACTGATTCTTTATTTGAAGAAATCCTGCCATCTGGAATTATTCCCTCCAGTAATGCTATTTAAACCATTATAGGATAATGCTTCTTAATCATCTTCAACTTAGTTGGAAAAATTAAAAGGATTGTCTATTCAATTTATGCCCTTCCCTTGGGGTTGTATGTAGAGAGTTGTTTATTTGTGCTGTTTAAACACTTTCATTACTGACATTTCTTTTCAGAACATTTTAACCTATTGAGGTAATTATAAAGCTTTTAAATTCCTGATAATATTTAGAAGCTATACTTTAGATACAGCTCCCTCCAATCTATTTTTATTTGTATTAAATAATGAAAATTATTCTATAAGGTGATATTATAATCCTACAGTAATTTCATAGAAATATTGAGATATTGAGGCTGTATTTTCTCCCTCTCTCTCTATTTTTTTTTATATTTGTGTGGCACTGGGGGTTGAACATAGGGTCATTCTACCTCCAAGCTACACCCCCAGTCTTATTTTTTATTTTTATTTAGAGACAGGGTCTTTGCTAGGTTGATGAGAATCTCACTACGTGCTGAGGCTGTCCTCCAATCTATGATCTTCCTGTCTCAGCCTCCCAAGTACTTGGAGTACAGGTGTATTCCACCACATCTGGTTTGCGTATCTTTACATGGCACCATTTTAAAAATGTAGAATACAAGCTGGGTGTGGTGGCTCATGCTTATAATCCCAGTACTTGGGAGGTTAAAACTGGAGGATGCGGGTTTGCGGCCAGTCTCAGCTATTTAGTGAGGCTCTCTGCAACTTGGGGAGACCCTGTTTCAAAATAAAGGATAAAATAGGCCTGGGGGTGTAGCTCAGAGGTAGAATGCCCCTAAGTTCAATCACTGGTATGGCAAAAAAAAAAAAAAAAAAAAGTAGAATACATAGATAATTTATAATTTCAACAGAGTATTTTGGATCCTTAAAGATATAACTTAGTTCTTAAACAGAAATAGAAAAGTATAGTAATAAACATTACCTAAATATTGTATAAAATAAAAGCAGTAAAAAGTATATGCATATTTATAAATTATTTAGACTTATAAACTCATGGAAATGAAATGAACATTTTGTAATAAAAGGATAAAATAACCAAGAAAT
>PVLC010006878.1:0-16748 GCA_004027655.1 Graphiurus murinus
TGCGGTACTGGGGACTGAACTCAGGGGCATTCTACCTCCGAGCTATACCCCCAGCCCTATTTTTTATTCTTTATTTTGAAACCGAGTCTCACTAAGTTGCCGAGTGCCTCACTAGGTAGCTGAGGCTGGCCGAGAACCCGGATCCTCCGGTCTCAGCCTCCCGAATGCTGGGATTACAAGCGTGCGCCACCACGCCCGGCTTTATTCTTTATTTTAAAACTGAGTCTCACTAAGTTGCGGAGTGCCTCACTAGGTAGCTGAGGCTGGCCGCGAACCCGGATCCTCCGGTCTCAGCCTCCCGAATGCTGGGATTACAAGCGCGCGCCACCACGCCCGGCTCAGCTCAGTCTTCTGAAATCATACTTTCTGAGACAGGGATCCAGGAGACATGATATTTTAAAAAGAAAGAGTCTGTGACAATTATCCACTACTGTTTGGGAACCACTAGAGTAACCGTTCTAACCCGGGTCTATGGAGGGGGAGATAGTTTAATAAAAACATACTGTAAAATGATCATGTCTTTCTTTGTAATGGATAATATTTGTTCTAAAATTTCAAATAATATTAAAGGAGGGTGTGTGTTTCCAAGTGAAATCTGCATCTTTAAGTGGTTGAGCCACATTGATTCTGAGCATGTACATTCCAAAAGTTCCTTTTAGGGTCTAGAGAAGGTGCTCTCTTATCTACCTAAAAAGTTTGGGGAGCTGTGTGCATTTGCACATGCCAATAATCCTAGTGTTTAGGAGGAAGGTCACAAGTTCAAGGCCAGCTTCAGCAACTTAATGAAACCCTGTTTCAAAACAAAAAATAAAAAGGGCTGATGGTATAGCTTGGAGGCAGAATGGCCCTGGGTTCAATCCCCAGTACCAAAAAAAGGTAGGAGAATGGCAGCTCCTAATTTTGGATTTTCCTTTAGTTAGTCCACAAATATTTTCTGACCTCCTTTGTTGACTCTTGTATCCATTGAGTGCTTGCTCTCCTTCCTGCACTTCCTTTCCCCTCTCTCACCCTCTTGCACTGTTTTGCTCTTGCTTTCTTTATGGCTCCTAGTTTCTTCTGTTCTCTCTGCTCTCACTGACTCTTTTTTCTACAAGTTGCTCACACTGTTGAGCATCTTCTTGCTCCTGCATGAGGTTTCTTCATCCTTCTAGACTTAACATACTCTTGTTGGCCTGTGGTTCCCTCTCCCCCCTTTTTTGGGGGGTAGGGATTAAACCCAGGGGCATTCTACCTCCAAGCTACACCCCAGCCTTTTTATTTTATTTTTATTTTGAAACAAGGTCTCCCTAAGTTGCTGAGGTTAGTCTTGAATCTGTGATCCTCTTGCCTCAGCCTCCCAAGTTTTGGGATCGCAGGTTTGCTCCCAGTTGGCTTGGCTGGTGGTTCAACTGTGATCTCACTTTCTTTATTGCTCTCTCATTCTGTCTTTCTTCCTCTCCCCCTCTCACATCCTTGATCTTCTATTCTCCATGTGTGTGTATTTTCAGAAGCAAAAGTTATTTCCCTACACACAGACTACCCGAGAACAGAAGAACTGGGGCAGTTCCATGGGGAAAGGAGGAAAATATAATTTTTTTTTCATTCCAAACAGAGAGTACACTATTGGATCCAAGGTTCTCAAGAGTGATATCAGAAGACCCTTAAAACCCTGGTTCAAAAGGTGCTATAAGGATATAGATGTGCAATCTAGCATTGTCTATTACAGATAAAGCAGGCAATCTCATTAGAAGCAATCAAAATTACCCAAAAGGGAAACCACTTCACAAGGAGTATCCCTTGAGAAATCCTAACAACTGTGACTATTTAGGACTAATTGTCTAAGTCACCCTTAGGAAAAGGAATCTGAGGCTCAGGAAGGAAGACATTTTAACTCACCTCAAATGTGTTATCACCACAGGGACTTTTCAAACTAGAAAAGCCAGCATCTTTGAGAAGAAGCAGAGACTTCTGGAGAGTCACTAAAGGACTGTGGATACAAGCCTCAAGCCGAGATCAGCCTTTGATTAGGGCCACTGTGGAACTCTGGGAAGCTACTTCAGCTCTCAGACAACTTACTTGGCCACTCTTCCAGGGAACAAGGCTGTAGCATGGTTGGCGGCACCTGGGATGTGTGTGGGTATGGTGAAGATATCTTGTACAGCAAATAGCAGGAAGGGAAGGGAGCCCCAGGTGGGTACTGGCCCTTGTGGTCTCTGCTTCTCTCTCCAACACACGTAAAGACCCAGCTTTAGGCAGGAAGGGATGGTAAAGGCAGTGCTCTACATGCTTTGAGACAAACACATACCAGGGGAACAAAAGAAGACTTGGCCTGTTCAGAAACTTTTTCTTTTGTGGGAAATATTTGCCTTTTAAGAAAGATTTAACTAAGCTGGGCGTGGTGGCGCACGCTTGTAATCCCAGCATTCGGGAGGCTGAGATCGGAGGATCCGGGTTCGAGGCCAGCCTCAGCTACCTAGTGAGGTACTCCCCAACTTAGTGAGACCCGGTTTCAAAATAAAGAATAAAAAATAGGGCTGGGGGTATAGCTCGGAGGTAGAATGCCCCTGAGTTCAATCCCCAGTACCGCAAAAAAAAAAAAAAAAAAAAAAAAAAGAAAGATTTAACCAGACAGTTTTGCAGTTTTTGTCTCATTTATAGGAGTCCATCTAACTTGTAGCAACGTAAAAAGCAATTCTGCTTCCAGAATGTCGTCTGATTTTTAGTAAATACTTTCCTCCAGGAACAGAGAGGCCTAATTCAGTAGGAGCCACTAAATCTCCTACACTGTGACTAGGAGGGAAAATTCATTCTTCCCAAATTAAAAAAAAATGTAAGGAAAACAAAATACCCTTGAGTGTGAAACTTTCAGAAATTTCTGTTTATTAAAACCCAAGGATATGCTGTCAAGAGTACTTTTCAAATTTAATCTTGTGGATGAAGTTAAAGCTGTAACTGTCAAAAATGAGTCCTACAACTTCACTTAATGTATTTTCAATCATATATAATGGCACTTATTTAAAAGTCTCTTAGTAAAGTCGGAGATGTGCGTAAACAGAAATTAGCAGGAGGCTCTGCTTCAGGGTCATCCTTTTGCAGTCTAACTTCCTGGTACAACTTTGTGAATCATCAGACTGCCAATTGTACCAGGAAGTTAGACTGCAAAAGGGTGACCCTGAAGCAGAGCTTTGTGAATCATCAGACTGCCCCCCACAATTACTCCTGAGCCCAGTATTTCTCCAGATTCAGTTAAAAACTAATTATATCAGAATCACTGAGGGACATTTGCTCAAATGTTGTTTCTCTGGTCTCACCAGTGATTCTAATTCAGAAAAATTGGGGGTCAGGAATCTGAATTTTGAACAGGACCCCCCCCACACACACACACACATCCCATGATTCTGATGCAGGCTGAAGGGTGAGAATCAATGATATACAACAAGACCCAATGAGGGAGTACATTTAATTAAAGCTTTAAACTACCGACCCCCCACTGGGCACAGTGGCACAGATCTGAAATCTTAATACTTGAGAGGCTGAGATAGGAGGATCACAGGTTTGAGGCCAGCCTCAATAACTTATGTAGGCCCTCTGCAACTTAGCGAAAACCTGTTTCAAAATTAGAAATAAAACGGGGCTAAAGGTATAGCTCACAGGTAGAATGCCTCTGGGTTCCACCACCAGGACACCCCCCACACACACAAAAACACAAATTACAGACATCTCTTATGTATTTACTTCTATACATAATATTAATATGTAAGTATTAATATGAGAACCCCATTCACCATTCATTGAAGCAAGGATGATCAGGTATGTTGGCCTCTCCTCTCCTTCCTTTTTTTGGTCATAACAAGTCCAGCAAGAGATAGAGGGCACAGCTCAATGACAGAATGCTCACCTAGCATGTATGATGTCCAGGGTTCTATCCCCAGCACCAAAAGAAAAAAAAAAGCCCTGCAGCAAATTTGCCTAAGACACATGTTCCTAGGAAGAGTTTGCCTTTTATAAGATGGCACAGTGACTAAAAGCTGACTGGACTTTCACTATGTCAAGAAGCCTGCTGAATCAGAGAAAAGGCATTCTCTCCCCTTCAACAAAAAAAGCCTTTGCAGGCAGCCCCATTGCCCCACAATGCCAACTGGTCAACACACAATGCCTCTGTCCACACACATTTGCCAATGCTATAGTATTTTTGCAAGTGGATCCTCTTAACTGTTTGTCCTTCTCCCCAGTTCTTACTTGAGTATGCAAAACTACAGCTTCTCCTTTCCTCCCTGCCAGCTGATTGACCCATGACGCCTGTCTCTTTCTCATACAGCCCCTTCTAGGAAGCTTATCAATCGTCCAGCTGCAGAGGTGGCCAGCTAGACTGCACCTGAGTGCAAAGGAGCTGGGCCCCTCCAAAAGGGCTGGTGAGGGTACATTGGCAGCTGCACAACAGACAAGTAGGGACTTCAAAGGGTTGCACTACCCCCAAGGGTTAGCTGGTGCCTCCCAAGACTAAAATTCCTCTCTTGGAATGTGGCGGGATGGAAATAAAATGCAAAGAGGTTGACCTACTAACCTTCCTCCTGGGCTTTCCCATGTTTATAGGGGGTTTAGAAAATCTAGCCCTCCTCTCACTCAAAGATTCAAGCCCCTTTCCATTTTCAACTACAAGACAAAAAAATGTAAAGTATAATGGATATACATTAAAGGGGCAATTTTCTGTGTTAGCAAGAATGAGATCCCTTTTGATTTTTTACCCCATTCTCAGATAAGGATGTCACTGTGTATTTCTTCTATTTGGAAATATGTTTCTGATTAACTTTTGGGGAAAGCTCACCAAATACAATTCACCTTTGTGAACTCCTCAGGTTTATGGAATGGCACACAATTAGAAAGAACTAGATTTAAAGGCAAATGATAATTTTGCAGGTATGGGAATGGGAATTGATTGCTTAATAGGTACAGTTTCTCCTTTTGAGGTTATATAACTGTTTTGGAACTAGATAGAGATAATAATTTCACAACATCCTGAGTGTGCTAAATGCCACTGAATAATTTCATTTTCAATAGTGAACTTTATGGGATTTGAATCTCATCTTAATGAAAAAGCAAATAATTTGGCAACAGAGATGTTTGTTCTGCATTCTGAGAAATAAATGAACCAAGATGGTGCAAAACCCTCAATGACAAAAACTGCCAAAATCACAATGCTTGGTGACAATAGCCAGCACTTACTGGTCACTACAGGCCAGTCAACCATTATTTCACCGAGTCTCCATACCACAATCCCATGAGGTAGGTTGTATTTATGAGGTACACTCCACACATATTTTCTTCTTAACTTTTTTGGAAAGGGGAAGGGGCAGGAGATATTAGCAGTATACCATCATGGTGAACATTTTGCTACGTTTCAGTGGGTTGGGTTTAAGTCTTAAGTTTCTTACCCACTCTTTTTCCTCCCATGGAAAATGAGGGCAACAATAATAACATTGTCCTCATTAAATTATTATGAGGATCAACTGAGAATTAAGTAAAGTCTCCAGGACATACCAAGAGCTCAATAAATGTGTGTTGCCACAATTACTTGGCTTTTGGGCATTTGCTATAGGCCTGGATAACCCAGCAGTAGAAAGAATCCTACACTAGAAGTCATGGGTTGGATCCTTGAAGAGTGGCTTGTGCGATTATGGTTCAAATATTCAAAAGCATGTCTAGTTACTCATTTGTAACATGGTAAAAACATAGAATCTATCTATCTCCCATGAGTAAAGTTTTAAGGATTGAGCAAGCTAATGTACGTGAAAGCACTTTGTGAAAGGCAAGCCTTCTCCGCAAATGTAAGTAGTATTCTCACCAGGCATTCCCAGAGAGAGGGAAATATTAAATTTAGCTCATAAATATGTGGGGTTTAATTCTTCTGCAGCTTTCCTGCTGTTGCACTGTGGTGCAAAGAATCACTGCACAATTCAGATCCCAGACATTCTCTGCAAGGAGCTGGGCTCTGCTCACAAATCTCTCCAGGTCCTATATTGTGCAGTAGTTATAAGATGGGCCTATCAGTTTTAAAGTTTCTTACTACCAAGCCATCAGTTTTCTCGTCATCTTGCAACTGTGACATGTCTAATCTTGCTCACTTTGACCATGGTAGGGCCCTGACAAGATGACTGAAAGCTTGGAGCTACCTGTCACAGCTAATGGCTCAGCCCACAAGACTTGGAAGCTGCCTGTGTCACCTCCTGTCCAGTTGGCAGACAAAGCAACATGGAGAGTTGTCATCCATCACCAAATAGAAAGCAATCTCTCTTGATGGAGACAAAACAATCAATACCTTTGTATTTCTGTCAGAGAGAATATGTTTTCTTGGAACAGGTCTTAATCAGAATGTGCCCTGACAGATAGCATGTTGGAGTGGAATGTGAGCTGTACAGAAACAAATGTCACTTGGAATACCAAAACAGATTTAATCGGAGAAACCTGATGTTACTTCAGAACTTATCCTTGGTTCCTACCTTCTTACACACTTCATGGGACAATTCTTGTATCATGGTTCCCCAACTCACTGGACTGCAGAACTTAGACATTAGGAAAAAATGGGGGAGGGGGAGAACTGTAATTCTATTTCTCTCTTTTTTTTTTTCTGTACTGGGGATTGAACACAGGAGCATTCTACCTCCAAGCTCCACCCCACTGCCAATTATATTTTTTAATTCTTTATTTTGAAACAGGGTCTCACTAAGTTGCAGAGGGCCTCATTAAGTAGCTGACACTGGCCGTGAACCTGCAATCCTCCTGTCTCAGCCTCCCAAGTACTGGGATTACAAGTGTGTGCCACCACGCCCGGCTTGTGTAATTCAATTTCTGGGAGAATCTCTTGTATTTAGAGCTAAAAATACCTCAAGTTTTTTTTTTTTCATTCAATTTGCTCCTTTTATAAAAAGAACTGAGGCCCCAGAGGGCAACTTATGTGACCATGGTCACAAAGCCTGTCAGTGGCAGAACTGGAGTTTGGAAACCTAAAATACTAATCATTTTGGAATGGGGTATAATGCAGGAAACCACAGTGTTTGTTCAAATGCCTTTAGCTGCTAGTTCCCTTCTCTCTCTCTCTCTCTCTCTCTCTCTCTCTCTCTCTCTCTCTCTCTCTCTCTCTCTCTCTGAAAATGTCCTTCATCTGGTTAGGAATTCTTTAAATGATGGCAATTGTCAGGATGGTTTTAGAGGTGTTCCTCCCAACCTCCCAATTATGCTTGTTATGGGCATCTCCTCCCAATCTGACAGCAGATGAAACAAGGCAGAGAAGACCCAGCATTTCCCAGTTTTCTTATATCTCCTCTCCCTTATTCAGGCCTGGGAAAGTGAAGAGGTTCTGATCTGGAGGATTTCACTTGCTGTTTTTCGCTTCCAGAACTTCAGGTTAACATAGCCACCATGGTTTGGAGCACTACAGAGTCCCAAGCATTGAGTAGCAGTTGTGGCTGTCTGGGGCAGGAGTAGGGGTGAAGGATGGCTAAGCCAGCTGCTTCCCTGACAGGGTCTTGCAAGGTGGTGGAAAAGATGCAAACTTCTAGGTAGAATTTGCTGCAGGACAAAATGCCTTCTATGGGAGCACAACAGGGAGAGCTATGAAAGGAATAATTATCCCAGCTGGAAGAAAGACCAGAAACACCTTAAGGAGAAGAGAACAGTAGCGTTGAGCTTTAAAGGGTGATTCAACTCATTTGGAGATACATGTGCATTCATGCAAAGAGAATCTTCCTTTAATACTAAACCATTTAGTAACCAGAAAACCACATTCTAGATTTTAAAAAAATACTAGTTAACACTTGCTGAGCACTAACTGTGGGTTCAATCCTGTGTAAAGTGCTTTACATTTTTATTAATGTATTTTGGTATTGGGAATTGAATCCTAGGACATTCTACCTCTGAACTATGCCTCCAGCCCTATTTTAATTTTTATTTGGAAACAAGGTCTCCCTAAGTTGCTGAGGGTCTTGCTAAATTGCTGAGGCAATCCTCCTGTCTTAGTCTCCCAAGTGCTGGTATTACAGGTATCTGCCACCACACCTGGTATCACTTCATATTTATTATCTCATGTAATCATCATAGTGACCTTATGTAGATTGGAAGATATTGTCAGGGTTTTTTGTTCTTTTTTTGGTGATAGTTCTGGAAGTTGAACCAGGGCCTATCATTCCCCCTTTTATTTTTATTACTTATTTATTTTTTGTAGTACTAGGTACTAGGGATTGGACCCAGGGGTGTTCTACGGCTAAGCTATCCCTGCAGCCCTTTTTATTTCATATTTTGAAACAGTCTCACTAAATTACCATGTGCTGGCCTCAAATCTGTAATCCTCCTATCTCAGCTTCCCAAGCACTGAGATTACAGACATGTGCCACTGTGTGTGGCTCATTGTTCCCTTTTTAAAGTTGAGGTCATTAAAGCCCAGTTAGGCAGTGCCAGAGTCTGGGTTTGAATCCAGGCCATCTGACTCAAAAACTGAACAGTTTTCTCGAAGTAAAAGCTACATACCACCAGCCTTAGAATCACATGGGAGCTTGTTCAAAGTACAGACTCCGAACTCTGGCCCAGACCCAGGAACCAGAATCCCTATGAGGGGGGATAGGCAGGATTCTGTATTTTAAACAAGATCTCCCAGGTGAAACTAATGCAACTACAAGTTTTAAAACCACTGCAGTCCAGCATTCATTTGCATCAAGAAAGCTGGAATATTACTACAGAGGTTTCATAACATATAAGCAACAGTTGATATTTTTGGTGAGGTTATATTTCATTGTTAATTTGCTAAATAATTTTATATTTTTCCCCAGTCTGACTGATATCAGATCTAAGAAATGCAGTCCTCAAAGTCTAGTAATGGCCGGGCATGGTGGCACATGCTTATAATCTCAGTACTCCAGGAGGCTGGGACAGAAGGATCACAGGTTTGCGGCCAGCCTCAGCAACTTAGTGAGGCCCTCTGCAACTTAGTGAGACCCTGTTTTCAAATAAAAATAAAATTGGTCTGACAGTGTAGCTTGGAGTTGGAATGCCCCTGAGTTCAACCCCGGTACCACACACACACAGAAAAAGTTCAGTCATCTGGGATTTAAGGGGGGTTGGGGAGAATGATAGATGGATGGCAGTCATCAAATAAAGGAAACAGTTCAGGTTGTAAAGGCAATGGCTCTGGGGACAGTGTTGGAACACGCAACCTCAGGGCCTTAGTAGTCTCCGCATACCTTGTGACTCAGAAAAAAACACTCAACTTTTCTAGGGTTCTTGGAAAAGAAGGATAGTACACAACATATGTAACCCCAAACATAGAGCAGTGTGGTAATCAGCTCTACAGCAGTCATGTCCCAGAATGACAATCTGACCACTGGAGGATCTATCTGATTCCATTGTACTGGGGTGAGGCCTTAGACTTTGGCATTTCTCACGAGCATCTCTCACTAAGGGTCTCGCTAGGTTACCCATTTCTCAATGAGACTACACTGAGAAACCAGAGTCTGGCTCACCCTATCATGAATATGTAGACCTTAATGGACTAAAAGAAACTCCTCTTTATCCATAGCATCTTTAGACCAGAACATGAACAGTTCTCAGACAGTCAACTATCTGTGGTAATGTGATTGCTGTGTACATATCATCAGTTCTCACATTATTTTAATATCATGAAATGTCCAAAATGATACCATATGTAATGAATGGAGTCTTACTTCCATACATCAGAAGATACTTTTATTGCGCAAGTTGCAGAGACTGGGGAAAGTACTTTTTACATGCATTATGCCATTTCATTCTCTGAATAAGCCTACACAGCAAATAGTTATTTTATTATCATTTTAGGGCTGATCACAATGGGACTCTGAGAGATTAAGGAACTCAACCCGCCCAGTGTCACATGGTAGGAAAATGGCAGAGCCAGGAATGGAATTCAAATCTGTTCAACATCAACAACCTGATTGCAAAGGCCATTGGTCATAGTCAGTGTGAGAGCAATTGTTGTAGGTAGGCAGAAAAGGCCAGAGACAAAGAATGTGGCCTCCCTCAAAGGGAGCTCTGATGGATCTATCACTCCAGCAGGCTACACGATGACCCAGGATGTGTGTCCTCAAGTGTCAAAGCTGCCACTTGTGTTGCTGCTGGTGCTCCTCCCAACCACCCTTTAAGTAGCTTGCAGGGTGTGGTGCATTGGGCTAAGCATACTTGACCCCATTGTGTCCTCACTGCTCCTCTATGAGGAGGGTAGAATTCCTCCCTTTTCAAATGATGAGCATGAACCCCAAAGAGATTTAGTAACTTACCCAAGATTATACAGTTAATAATCAGAAAAGCTGGGATTCAAAATGACACCTGACTGAACATAGAACTCTTGCTTTTCACCATGGTGTTGTAGAGATCTTTACTAGTGACCAGAGTCCTACAGTGGGCTCCAATGACTCAGACCTCACAGTGAGTAGGACCTGCTTAGGAAAAAAGATGCTACATATGTACTTCATCAGATCACTATACCCACTGGGAAATGTAAACTTGATAAGTTATCTAAGGAAAATCTCAACAGGTAAAAATGCATATTATCCTGATGATCCTCACAAACTTCTTGGTTTAGGAAGGATGGCAGAGAAGAAAAATGAGCACTGGAGGCATTCATTTGCCAAACAACTGAGCTATGCAAACCCAGTATTCTGATACCAAAGCTAGGACTTCTTCAGTGGAGTAAGTACAGTGATTATTGGGGACAGGTTTAGGGATTCCATTTCCTTATCACATACAGGCTGTTTATTCCCTTGTTTTCATTAGGCTTGACCATCGCTGCGGCTTTGATTTCTATGGGTTTTTGTTGTTGTTGTTGTTTTGTTTGTTTGTTTTATTTCTATGGATTTGTACATGAGGAGTTTCTGAGTTTTCTTCCTCGGAAGAAATATCTGCACACATATATCTAAGCCACAGACTTCTACTGCTCCTTAATACTTTACTTTTTTTATTGTAATAATTTGTGCATTGTAAGCATACATCTTTGTTAGGTACAAATTCTTAATGACATATTTGCACACATTTCTCATTTGACCCCTTCCCCAATTCCCACCCCATTCCCTCACCCTCCCTCCATCTCAGGTTCAGTTCAGTGAGTGACCTTGATATGATTGTGTAAGTACATCATGTGCCTTAGGGTGTCCCCCTACCCCGCCTATCCCCTAAGATTAAATCAACTTCTTTGCTTATCAAGGGTCTCTCCTTTTCATCTGGAGACCCTCCTATGCCCCATCTTCTCCCTAGCATCCGCATATTAGGGAGAACATATGCTTCTTTACTCTTTGTGACTGGCTAATCTCACTTAACATAATGTTTTCCAGTTGCATCCATTTCCCTGCAAAGAACATGATTCTGTTCTTTTTGATGGCTGAGTAAAATTTCATTGTGTACATATCCCATAGTTTTATAATCCATTCATCTGTCCATGGACGTCTTCGCTCTTCCATAGTTTGGCTATTGTGAATTGTGCAGCTATAAACATAGATACACATGCATTGGTCTGATAGTTTGGTTTCCATTCTTTTGGGTAGATACCCAGAAGTGGTATTGCTGGATCATATGGTAGGCTCATTCCCATTCGTCTGAGGATCCAACATACTGTTTTCCAAAGTGGTTGCACTAGTTTGCGGTCCCACGAACAATGTATTAGGGTTCCCACTTCTCCACACCCTCGCCAGCAGTTGTTGTTGTTCATGTCTTTGATGATTGCCATTCTGATTGGAGTTAGGTGAAATATCTCTGATTGCCAATGATGTGGAACATTTCCTCATACATTTATTGGCCATTTGCATTTCTTCTTTTGTGAAGTGTCTATTTAGATCTATTGCCCATTTTTTGATTGGGTTATTTGCTCTCTTAGTTGAGATTTTCTTAAGTTCTTTGTATATCCTAGATATTAGTCCTCTATCGGAAGAGTAGCTGGCAAAAATCTTCTCCCACTCTGTAGGCTCTGTTGAGGTTCTTGATAGTTTCCTTTGCTGTGCAGAAGCTCTTCAGTTTAATGCAATCCCATGTATTGATCTTCCTTTGAGTTACTTGTGCTTTGGAGGTCTTGAGAAAGTTTTCACCTGTGCCTATGTGTTGAAGTGTTGGTCCTATGCCCTCTTCAAGTAGCTGCAAGGTCTCTGGCCTAACTTCCAGATCTTTGATCCATTTTGAGTTGACTCTTGTGCAGGGTGAGAAAGTGGGGTTTATTTCCATTTTCCTGCATATGGTTAACCAGTTTTGCCAACACCATTTGTTAAAGAGGCTATCTTTTTTCCAGTGTATATTTTTGGCTCCTTTGTCAAAAATCAGTTGACTGTAAGTCTGTGGGTCTGTTTCTGAGTCTTCTATTCTGCTCCATTGGTCCATGTGTCTGTTTTTGTGCCAATACCATGCTGTTTTTATTACTGCGGCTTTGTAGTAGAGTTTGAAGTCAGGTATTGTGATGCCTCCTGCATGGTTTTTATTGCTAAGAACTACTTTGGCTATCCTGGGCTTTTTGTTTTTCCAGATGAATTTAAGGACTGATTTTTCTATGTCTGTGAGGAGCGCCCTTGGTAATTTCATGGGTATTGCAATGAATCTGTAGATTAGTTTTGGGAGGATGGCCATTTTGATGATATTTATTCTGCCTATCCAAGAGCATGATAGGTCCATCCATTTTCTAAGGTCTTCATCGATTTCTTTCTTCAACTTTTTGTAGTTTTCCTTATAGAGGTCTTTTACCTCCTTGGTTAGGTTTATTCCTAAGTATTTTATTTTTCAGGGTGCTATTGTGACTGGAATTGCTTTCTGGATTTCTATTTCGGTTGTTTTATGGTTGGCATATAGAAAAGCTTCTGATTTTTTAAGATTGATTTTGTATCCAGACACTTTGCTGAATTTGTTGATCAGTTCTATAAGTTTTTTGGTTGAGTTTGTTGGGTCTTCTAAGTGAGTCAAAGAAGAAGTAAGAGAGAAATTAAAAAATTCCTAGAAACCAGTGAAAACAGAGACAAAACATATCAAAACCTATGGGACACCTTGAAGGCAGTACTACGAGGGAAATTTATAGCACTGAGTGCCCACATAAGAAGAACAGAAAATCACCAAATAAGTAACCTAATGACACAGCTCAAAGCCCTTGAAAAACAAGAACAATCTAGCCCCAAAGTCAGTAGGAGACAGGAAATCATGAAAATCAGAGCAGAAATTAATGAATTAGAGAATAAAAAAGCAATACAGAAGATCAACAAAACTAAAAGCTGGTTTCTTAAAAAATAAACAAGATAGATAAACCATTGGCCAATCTAACCAAAAGAATCAACCCAAATTACCAAAATAAGAGATGAAAAAGGTGATATTACCACCGACAGTATGGAAATACAGAAGATAGTCAGAAACTATTTTGAAAAACTATACTCCAACAAAATGGAAGGTCTAGAAGAAATTGACAAATTCCTAGACACATACAACCTCTCTAAATTGAGTCAAGAAGATATCGAAAACTTAAACCGACCAATAACAATCAAAGAGGTAGAAACAGCAATAAAGAGTTTACCATCAAACAAAAGCCCAGGGCCAGATGGTTTTCCAAGTGAATTTTATAAAGTATTTATAGAAGAGCTAATCCCAATACTCCTCAAGCTATTCCGTGAAATAGAAAGAAACGGGACCCTTCCAAACACATTCTATGAAGCCAACATCACACTAATACCAAAGCCAAATAAAGACAGCTCAAGAAATGAAAACTATAGGCCTATACCATTGATGAACTTATATGCAAAACTGCTAAATAAGATACTAGCAATGCACATTCAAAACCACATCAAGAAAATTATCCACCATGACCAAGTCAGGTTCATCCCAGGGATGCAAGGCTGGTTCAACATATGAAAAACAATCCATGTAATTCACCACATAAACAGACTCAAAGACAAAAATCCCATGATCATCTCAATTGATGCTGTGAAAAAGCATTTGACAAGATCCAACACCCATTCATGCAAAAAGCACTACAGAGAATCGGAATAGAAGGAACATACCTCATAATCATAGAGGCAATATACAATAGGCCCTCAGTCAACATCATATTAAATGGAGAGAAACTGCAAGAGTTCCCACTAAAAACAGAAACAAGACAAGGATGTCCATTATCACCTCTTCTGTTTAATATAGTACTTGAGACTCTAGCCAGAGCAATAAGGCAAGAGAAGGAAATCAAAGGGGTAAAAATAGGGAAAGAAGAACTAAAACTATCCCTTTTTGCAGAGGACATAATACTTTACTTTTTATGGGCATAAGCAACATTCAAATTTGCTTCTTTTATATAACATGATTAAAAGTCCTGAATAGTGTCCGTGTGAATCATCAACACTCATGAAGTCTTTGCTGTAATAACAAAATCCCCTGTGAATAATGTGCTGATCCATTGATTAAAGCACTTGCAAAGGTTGAATCAGCAAGGTAAAATTGGGAGGCAGGAAGGTATTACCAGATACTAATTCTCCTTCCTTGGAGTGAGCTCTATGAGTAGCAATAGAAAATCTCTGCAATCTTCAGGGAAGCCTGTGGTGCTGAAATGAAATCCATCACACAAAGAATACCTTTCCCCAACCATGAATTGCCCTGTGCTTTATGAGCAACAGGTAAATAAGCAACTTTTGAAAGCAGGAAGGTAATAATATTTTCCATTCAGCAAAGGTTTTTTTGTTGTTGTTGTTTTTGTTTTTGTTTTTTCACAACAGCCTGCAGCATTAATACTTTAGAAGAATAGTTAATTTGTCCCAATTCCTCTTAAACCTGTGGACATTCAATGTGTGGGCTCCAGGAGGGGAGAAGTCAGCACATATCACTGAAATAGACCAGCCTCAACCCCATAACAAGGAAAATGTCTCAGGGGAAAAGGGGCATTCATCAACTGCACTTTGCAGACATCCACTGCAACTTTTCTAGCCACTAACTTCTTTTGCCAGACACTTAGAGCTCTTGAATGCCTGGTCTGATTTCAAACTACAAAACTCATTGCTCAGAGATGGTACAAGAGACAAATATCACCAACTCCTAAAAAGTTCTGGGATTGATAGGCAATTCCAGTCCAGAAATAGACACACTTTCCAATTCTACCCAAATGAAATATGCTCCAGGTGATCTGAGTGAGGTAGATTCAAAGAGCAGAAATGACCAACAGCTGAATAGATAAGAACATGCAATGGCTTGGAACATCTGATCTTCCTATGTCTAGGTGTCACAAGATCTGGAGAGACAATACTGCTTTCTGAGGCAATACATGCCTAGACACACCGTCTCTGAGCAAGCTATCTTTCATTGATGTTTTATTACTGGTACAACATGCTTATGATATATTTTCTTGTTCCTTCACCAAAGGGTTGTCAGTATCAGTATCACATCTTAATTTGAGATTAGTATTAGTACTATTTTACATTTAGTTATTATTTCATTTATTTCCTACAAAATCTTTAGAAGATAGGAAACAACACTATCGAACAATGATGTTGTTATGTGCCAGGCACTCTCCCAAGAACTTGACACACATTATCTTCTTACAAAAACACTATTAATTCAACCTGTTCTGGAGATAAAAAAAAGACTGAAGATCAAAGAAATCATGTAATCTTCCCAAGGTCACTGCCAATATGAAGCAGCAGGACCAGAATTGGAACATAGGTCCACATTTTTCCCTGCTATTAGATTTCCTCTTCATTGAGAGCAAGAACTTTATTTGTCCATGTATTGCTCATAGCACATAACTCAAGCTTTAATGAGTAATAAGGAATTAATAAATATTGTAATTGTCTGTCTTGAGTTTATATCAACACCATTCCTCCAGTTTCTGCTCATGGTTTCAAATCAAATTATCTTACTTCTGTAAAAATAATTCATTAACTTATGTAAATAAAGCAACTTGCACCACTGCTATTATTGGCCAAAAATTCCAATGCTACCACATTGAGGGAGGTTTCCCTATGGTTTTGCAATTCTCCTAAACTAACTGGCTTCTTTTCTGGTGGTGGTGCTCATTCTAACTCTCCTTGTTGGCCAAAGGATGGATTAGGTAAGTCTTTCAGTTCCTTGAGTCTGCCATCTTGTAACTTCTTCTGACTGTATTTGAAAACTACTCAGACACTGCTGATATATGTTTACATTGCTAGAGCTTTTCTGAAGCGAAGTCTGGCTACTATAACTAATGTCATTAAAATGTTTACAAACTTTGACATGATGTACCAACATGCCTTAATTTTAGTAGCAAAAAGGAGAGGAAATATCTTAAGTGACCAATAGCAGGGAAATAGTGACTTTTAGTAGTAGGTAAAAGTAGAATCTTAAGTAGCCATGCCAAATATTATTTTCAGGCTGGGGCAGTGGCTGAGTGGTAGAGTGCTTGCCTGGCATGTATAAGGCCCTGTATTCAACTACAACCCTGCAAAAACTATAACTTCCAAAGAATACTTAAAGACATGTGAATTGGTGATGATATATTTGCTGAATGAGAAGTCCTGAAGTTTAAAGTCTAGGAGGGGAAGCAGATATCATATCTACAATTATAAGCATAATTGTTATAAAGAAAAATAGGATCAGTTTATATCTTGGCACAGTTCATGGCACATTGTCGGTGCTCCATAAATATTTACTGAGTGAAAAAAAATTGAATGAATCCAAGTAAAAAGAGTGTAAGGAACTAAAGTCAAATGGTACTCTAGATTGTGAAGTTGTGGGTTATATTAATTTTTATTCTAATACTTTTTATTTTTTTTTAT
>PVLC010006878.1:16848-31889 GCA_004027655.1 Graphiurus murinus
ACTGGGAATTGAACTCAGGGGCATTCTACCTCCGAGCTACACCCCCAGCCCTATTTTTATTCTTTATTTTGAAACAGGGTCTCACTAAGTTGCGAGTGCCTCACTAGGTAGCTGAGGCTGGCCGCGAACCCGGATCCTCCGGTCTCAGCCTCCCGAATGCTGGGATTACAAGCGTGCGCCACCACGCCCGGCTTATTCTAATACTTTTTAATTTAAATGTTGTTTTGCATGTGTGTGTGCACATGCACTCACGAACACAGCACTGGGGATTGGACCCAGGACTTTGTACATGCTAGGCAGGTGCTCTACCACTGAGCTACATCCCCAGCCCTTAACTTTGTCTTCTAATGAACAATGTATTACTCTTAATATTTAAAAATATTCTACTGAATGGGTGCTATCTAGAAGGGAAGGAGAGTAGCCATAGCTGTTAGTGTGAAGGGAAAATATGAGTGAGAAATAAAATAACTGTCTGGAGGACCTGGATGTATTTTCACATCAGAATTTTTTTTTCCCATAGAATAACAAGAGACAGCTGTTAAAACCCCTTCTTTGCTATCTACGTATAACTTCAGAAATGAAAAGTTTTAATTCTTCACTTAGTCCCAAAAGAAGGAAATGGGAAGCAGATCACAAAAATGAGCTTCTTGTCCTTTGAGATAAGATCTCAGTGTATAAGCTGGTTGCTTGAGCTTGGCCCCAGGGAACTTTATTCACACAGGAAGCCCTTAGCGTGTAAAACAGGCAAAGCCTTGGGGGAAAATACTGTCACACCAAATCATCTTTGAAGTAACTTTTGTAATTAGACTTCAAGATACTTTATTTGCCTAAAAATAAATTTTGGGTTGGGTTCACAATTTGTAATGTATTAGAGTCTTGGAAATATATTGACATCTTCATTTTGATCTCCTCTTTGATGTGACATATCAATTGATTTTCTTCTCCCCTATCATTGTTTTTGGCTTTGTACAACAGAACTCTTTATTTTCAGAAAAGTGATTAGTATGAAATGTGACTTATGGCATCCTAAATTCAGTGTTTTATAAATGGTAAATGGTTGTAATTACTATAAGATGAAAGTCATATATTGGATACATTCTTATAATTATTATAAAGAAATGGCCTGGTTATGGTCTCAAATCAAATTAAGGAGGCATAAAATTCAGTTTCATTTTCAAGATCTACGTAAAAGTTGAGGACACACAAAATGTGATTTCAAATGTAACATAGTGGCACAGAAATTTTGTCTCACAGACATTGTGAAATGGCATATTTCTAGAATTTTCCATGCTATCTCAAGGCCCAGTGTGTGTTTTCTTTTGTCCATCACATTCTAAATAAAAAGCGCTAAAATCTGGCTTAGCAGCTCCCCTATCCCTCTTTTTCATTTCCTTTATGAGGAAATAAGACAACACTCCAAAATAAAAATGCAAGGGAAATATTGGGCCAGTCAGGCCATTTCTGAGGCACAGCACAGGAATTACATTTCAAACCTTTCATGCTTGTTCTCCAATAGATACATTTATAACATATATTTATAATTAAAAATCAATGTTAACTCAATTGGATGGCTATTGTAAAAAAACAGACAGGTAATAAGAAGTGGTGGCAAAGTATATAACCCAAGAGAATCAAAAGACATGTTCCTTCAAAACCTATATATGAATGTTCACAACATCACTATTCCCAGTAGCCCAATAGTACAAACACAAATGTCCATCAGTGGTGAAACAGATTAACAAAAGCTGATAGAGCCATATGATGCAGTGTTATTTGGACACAAAGAAATGAAGGACCGAGAATGCTACAACATGGATGAACCTTGACAACATTTAGCTAATAAAAAATGCCAGATGTAAAAGACCACATGTTCCACAATCCTTTACATGGTAACTGTCCGGTATAGGAAAACCTATGGAGACAGGGAACTGATTAGTAACTGCTAAGGGCTGGGGGAGGAGTCATGGAGGGCCTGCTAAAGGGTACATGGTTTTATTATGAAGTGTTGAAAATGTTCTGAAATTAGTGGTGATGGTGTTCATCTCTGTAAATACACCCAAACTCACTCTACTGTATGCTTTAAAAGGGTGCATTGTATGTTATATGAATTATATAAGTTACCATTTAAAAACTCAATATTAAATGGGCAAGCTGAAAATAAAGATGATTATTCAATTAGCATCTATGTTAAAAATTGAAAATTCATTAACTTCAGAGCACACTATTCAAAGGAGAAAATGTCGAGCATGTATCGTGTGCCAGGCAATATTGTTGGTGCTGGGAATACAGAAATGAACAAAACAAAGTCCCTGCTTCAAGAATGTGACATTCGAATGAAGCAGCCTTATACATTCTGGCAGATGGGTGTGACTTTTGGCTTGGAAGAACTCCCAGAAAAATGGTTTGGGGGCTGAAGAATAGCTGGTGACACTCCTTATTCATTTATTATTTGTTATTTTCAGTTCTCCAAGCCATACATGTGTTAAAATTTTAGTACTAAGGACAAATAGCCCTGCTTCCTATACATAGTGGCTCGAAATTGCCATGACGCTAAATCCCAGATCCTCATGCAAAGATGCCTTGTATTCTTGGAGAAAGCCATAGAGTGAATCCTAAAAGGCATGGACAACTGAAGCTGAGGTTGGTTTGAAGCACCTTCAATGAACTGACCAGCATGAGCCATAGCCACAGTAATTTCCACAATGCATTGTACTTGTACTTGGGATACAGAACACTCTAGGACCACTCTTGTTTAGAAGGAGTGTCCCCTTCAAACACAGTGCTATTTTCTTTATCTCTTCTCTACGGATTTCAATGGTTACCATGCCGAAAAAACCGAGTAACTTGTATTCCAAGGCTCTCCCTTCAGTTCTCTTCTCCTGTTACTCAAAATGCACCCACCTTTCTCTTCAGGTTGCTTTTCAAGAACTAACACAAGTTTGACCTCCTCCAGGAAACTTGCTACAGCTCTCCACATAGACCGTAATGACCTTGGTCTGTGCCACCCAGAGATAGTCAATGACCTCAACTAAACAGCAAGCTCCTTGAGGTTTGCAAGTCTTCTTCCAGTTCAGATCCCCTTACATGACAAAAGGCATGCAGAGCCTGGCATGGCGGCTTATTGTTAATCCCAGTACTTGGAAGGCTGAGACAGGAGGATCATAGATTGGAAGCCCATCTCAGTAATTTAGCGAGGCCCTGTTTCCAAATAAAAAATAAAAAGGGAGCCGGGCGTGGTGGCGCATGCTTGTAATCCCAGTACTTGGGAGGCTGAGACAGGAGGATCCGGGTTCGCAGCCAGCCTCAGCTACTTAGTGAGGCTCTCTGCAACTTAGTGAGACCCTGTTTCAAAATAAAAATTACAAAATAGGACTGGGGGTGTAGCTCAGAGGTAGAATGCTTCTGGGTTCAATCCCCAGTACCGCATAAAATAATAATAATAATAATAATAAATAAATAGGGCTAGGGGTGTAACTTGGAGGTAGAACACCCCTGGGTTCAGGCCCCAATACCACAAGGGTGGGGGCACACAGAAGCATTAGGACTAGTACCATTTTGCAAGCTTATCCTACTTCAGATGTATAAAAAGGCACACTGAAGATTTCCCTTTCTAAGCAGAATTACGAAAAATACTTTTTTTACGGGATACAGTCAAAGAAACTGATGAGCCCAGCGTAATGACACATATCTGTAATCCCAGTACTTGAGAGGCTAAAATAGAAGTATCACAGGTTCGAGGTCAGCCAACTTAGCAAGACCCTCAGCATCCTTGTGAGACCTGTTTCAAAATTTTTTAAAAAATAAAGAAAAAGGGCTAGGGATGTAGCTTGGAGGTAGAATGTGTCTGGGTTCAATCCCTAGTACAAGAACAACAAAAAGAGAGAAAAAGAATTGAGGGTTCAGTTTCCTCTTATTTCCTATATAAACTAAGTTTGACTAATCCTGAAACCTCCACTGAGTCACCATCTGTCAAGGCCACATCATTTTATGATTGAATGAGAGCCTGATTGGATTCAGGTTCATGGTACCAAACTGTGGGGCTTTAAACTGTTCTCATGTCATTTTCAATTTTAAAAACTTCAAGGTTTTGGGTCATGAAGATCATCTCCACCATCTTCTAGCTAAAAAACCAGATGAGTTTCCCCCTCTCAGCTGACTTGTCTTTCTATGATATCAATCACAGTCCAGGGCTCATTTTCTGCAGCGAGTCCTAGGATCATGCCACTCTCTGAAACTTCTGTGTTCTCACATTTAGATTCTGACTACATACAGATGGTCTGGCAGACTCTATGTTATTAAAACATAAAAGCACATATGGTATGAACATTCTACATGCCATGAAGCTGTTAATCTCATCAATATAAATACTATTTTGAGAATGATAAATTATGAAAGGCAAGTTTTTTGTTTTTGTGGTACTGCAGCTTGAACTCAGGGGCATTCTACCTCCGAGCTATATCCCCAGCCCTATTTTTTATTCTTTATTTTGAAACAGGGTCTCACTAAGTTGCGGAGTGCCTCACTAGGTAGCTGAGGCTGGCCGTGAACCCAGATCCTCCGGTCTCAGCCTCCCAAATGCTGAGATTACAAGTGTGCGCCACCACGCCCGGCTTGAAAGACAAATTTTTGTCAGGTGCATGTAACAGTCACAAGGTAGGTGGCTAGTAAGAAATGCATTACCAGAACGAGTGAGGTGACACATACCTCTAATCCCAGTACTTAGGAGGCTGAGACAGGAGGATCACAGGATTGAGGCCAGAGGCCAGACTGGGTAACTCTCAGCAAGATCTTGTTTCAAAGAAAAAAAATAAAAGGGGCTGAGGGTGTAGCTTGGAGATAGAACATACCTGGGTTCAATCTCAAGTAACAGAAGAAAAAGAATGTAAGGAAGGATAGGGAAGGAGGGAAGGAAGGAAGGAAAGAAGGAGGGAAGGAAGGAAGGAAGGAAGGAAGGAAGGAAGGAAGGAAGGAAGGAAGGAAGGAAGGAAGGAAGGAAGGAAGGAAGGAAGGGAGAGGGAAGAAGAAAGGCATTGCCATGGTTTGGAGGAGAGATATTGTAGGCAAAACTGAGAACATTTTGGAAGAAAGATGAGAGAGACTGTATAGTTGAAAGGAGAACTGTTACAAGACACACAACTGAAAAAGAACTGTCTACAGAATATGGATTTTAGCCCCAGGAACTGATCTAAAATAGTGAAGTATATTTATGTGAAGAACAAGGCAAATACTTTCAAAGGCATATCCGTGGCATCTACATCTTCCAATCTCCAAAACATAGGCAAGAAACAAATCTGCAGAGCCCAACATATGACACAAGTGATCTGATGTTCCATGGAGACAAAAAGAAGAGATGCCATTTCTGTATCTGGATTCTGGGATCTCTATTTTGACTTGGTTTTATCCTTTACCTTCACTGAATCAAAGGCAGAGGTAGTGACAACCCTGCTCCTGCCAGTACTCCCTTCAACCCACCATACACTGAACAGGCAGAGGCATTACTCAAACAGCCCTACCAGTTCCCAACCATTTGTCTAGCATTATGGCAACCAGTCTACCTTATCTACCAGATTTCCCCTATCTGCATTCTTCTCCAGGCAATCCAGGTAGTCTAGTCACCAGGCCCTCCCATAAATCCACCAAGCCACACTGTAGTCTCACAACCAAAGCTCTTGTTTTTTCTACACCTGAAATAACCTCTCTGTTTATTAAAACTCCACTCAGATTTTAAAGACCCATTTAAAGTCTCTGATCACTCCAGCCTACTCACTCTAGTGAATTCCCTTCTCTCTAACTTGTTCTTTTAACAGCCTGTATTAATTTGAATACCAGTGGTTTTAATAGGAGACAATTTGGCATTACAGAGGAAACCTAAGGCTGTGGAAATATCTAGAAATATTTTTAGTATCACCACTAGAGAGAGGGTGCTACTGGCATCTAGTGGGCCAGGGACAGGAAATTCCCCTAAACATCCCACAATATGCAGAGCAACAAAGAATTCTCAAGCCTACAACTGTCAATAGTGCTAAGGCTGAGATGTTGTAATTTACATGTTTGTAAATGCTATCTCTTCAACTGAATTGGAAACTCTCTGAGCAGGAACACTGTCATTCACTGTGTCTAGCACAGTGCTGAGTGCCTATGATAGTAATCCTCCATAAATGTGTGCTGATTAGATGTCATCATCTATCTGATTATGGAGTAAGGAAAAAGAGATTCAAGCTAAACTGATGGCTTTGGTATTATCTTACTTTTATCTAAGTGAATTTAAGTATTACTTTAAAGTATGTCACTTAAAACTAATGTTCAATGTCCTTCCTTCTTACATTCTTCATGAGTCAGGTGTGGTGGCATGTGCCTATAATCCCAGTACTTGGGAGGCTGAGACAGGAGAATCACAGGTTCAAGGACAGCCTCAGCAATGTAGTGAGACTCTCTGAAACCTTGCTAGACCCTGTTTCCAAACAAAAAATAAACAAAATAAAATGGGACTGGGGGTGCAGCTTAGAGTTAGAGCGCCCCTGGGTCCAATTCCCAGTACCAAAAAAAAAGACCTTTATCTTTATGATGTGGAGTGTTCTTAGTAAGGAAACTAGGACAGCAAATGATTAAGGGATCTGTCCAGAATTTTTAATTATGGTGGAACTAGAAAGAACAGAGTCTCAATCTTTTATCAGTTATACATGTGCAGAATATAGACTGTTAAATCACCCATTCAACATACTTCAAATGAACTGTTATAATGTAGCAGACACAGGAGGATCATAGGTTCTAGGGCAGCCTCAGTAACTTAGTGAGACTTTGTTTCATAATATAAAATAAAATAAGGCTGAGAGTTTAGCTCAGGAATAGAATGCCCCTGGAATCAATCTCCAATACTGCAAAAAATAAAATAAAATAAGAAGTTGAAATTGGCCTTTTATTTTTCTCCAGGGCTCTCCTTACACTTGGCTGTTAGCTATAAGAATTTTTGCACTTCCAGAAAAGCTATAAAATCATTTTAGCAGATCATCAGTACTATTTTGTCAAAAGGTGCTTCAAAGTAATTTTTAAGTCATAAAAACAGGGCTAAACAGAATCAGGGACAGAAAGAGAAAATAAGAAAGGTTTGCCATGTGGGTGTTTAATTAAGCAGCAACCACCTAACCACTGTGGCACAGGGCAAAACAAAGGGACACAAAACCTGCCAGCAGAGAAAGGAGATGATCAGGCTGGGCTATGCACCATGTCTACTTGGACAGGGACTGATTTAGCAGCAGTTCAATTCATTCTGAAAACAAGAGATTCTATCCTTCCAAACCTGCTTCATACCTCATTGGTGATACTTTCCATCCTTTTCCAAACCCACAAGGACCATCTAGTAACATCTAGTAAATGAAGTTGCTCTAAAGTACGAGCTGTGTTCTAGCAGTTAAGCCTCATCTACTCTAAGAATTAGTGGAAATTCATAATTTGCACTAGATACAAATGTCACATTACTATCATTGAAAGTAAAATGCCTCAAAAAGTACAATATAACTAGTCAGACACTGATATTTCACAGGGTAGATTTAAATTGGACCAAAACATCTATAGCTTTTTACCAAGCTTGTTATGATCTGAGCTGCAAAATAAACTTGAAAGGAAAGCATGCAAAACTTCTTTTAATTCATGAAGGTACATGCAGTATTTGCAGAACTCGAAGTGGAGAAGATTCATTTGGGATTGTTGTGGCAATCCCTATGAATGGCTACACTGCTCCCTCCCCATCTCCCTCTGCCATGTCCAGCACATGCAGTGATGACAATAACTGGCCTTTTTGTTGAGCCTTTATCCTGTGCTTGGTCTGTGCTAAGTATTTTGCATGCATAAATTCCCTTACTCCACCCAATTCAATGTGAGCACCAATGCTCACTCAACCCAATGGTGAGCATTCATGCCAAATACCATGAAGACCAATGGGTAAGGAATGACTAGAGTTGGATTCAACAATTTGCTCATCAGTAACCTACAGGATAATGGTTTTATTGAAGATGTGGGGATAGGAGACATATTTCAGGGAACTAAAGGAGAATGGAAGGCAATACTATAGACCGTGCAAATGTAGGCAACACTTACCAAAAAAGAATTTGAAGAAACAGGATGTTTATCCTACAAAGAAGACAAGAGAGAGAAGGGGCATGGCAGGTGATACAAAAGAGGCATGGGAACTATTTCTATTTCCCCAGAGGGGGATGACTTCAATTATAAGTCAGATGGACCTGGATTCTTTACTCAGTCTGGGTAAATCATGGTAATGATGTGAACCTCAGTTTCCTAACCCACAAACTGGGGATAGTAATCATAGGTATCTCATGGGTGCTGTAGCTCATTACTGGGGGTAGTGTATGAATGAATGTGTTTACCTAGGTGCTCAGCACACAGTAGGCAATCCATAAGTGTTCACTCTCACTTCCAAAATCACAGAAATAATGAGATAATTCTAGCAGTGCTTCACCAACTTGAAATCTTCACATAGATGTATGTGAGGGTAAGGAATGTGTCTATAAATCTCTGTGAAAATTCTTACTTTGAGTTGGGCATGGTGGTACACACCTGTAATCCCAGTATTTGGGAGACTGAGGCAGAAGAAACATAGGTTCACGACCAGCCTTGGCAACTTAGCAAGACTCTCAGCAACCTAGAAAGACCCTGTTCAAAATACAAAATAAAAAGGGTCAGGAGTGTAGCTCCCAGGTAGAATGCCCCTGGATTCAATCTCCAGTACAAAAATAAAATTCTTTCTGTGTCAGGAAACAGCAACCTGCATAGACACATGCTATCTCTTGTCTTCCAAGCCCCAGACTTTGTTTGCTGAAGCCATTCATTCCCTCTGAAGCAACCAGAACTTACCCATTCATCTCCACCCCCAGGGGCCCTGGCCAGGCAGAATTCCACAATAGCTTTCTTTCACTCAGGTGCACACTTGGGCCTCCTGAGTGAATTACAGTTTGGAATTGCTGCTCTCCAGGAACCTCTCCCTGAGGCCCCATATTGTAAGGAAGGTTCCTGGGAAGGAAACCTTGGATGACTGATAAGTGTTTCAGTGGTTGGGGCCTCCCAAAGCCCTCCAATCCACAGACTTTTGCATCTGGGGACAGTCACAAAATAATAAAGGCAGATAATTCTTCTGAAGGTAGAAAGAAGGAAAGGATTGCCAAAAATGGCCTTATAGAAGGAGACAGGAAAAAGAGGCAATCTGAGCCACTGACCTAGGATGCTACAGGTATTTGACATGCACACTCACAGTACTGAGGCCATTGTGTATGTTTCTCACACTTCTCACAATGAAGAATATGACTCTAGCCCTAAGCTGTAAATGGATGAGTGAGCAGAGCAGAAAAATGTTCCCAAAATTAAATGAGACACTCTAAGTCATTGGTTCTCTACCTCTGCTGCATGTCTAAATCACCTGGGAGTTTGCTTTTTTAATTATATAGGCCCAAACTGGGCATAGTGGTACACGCTTGTAATCCCAGCAGTTGAGAAACTGAGACAAGAAAATAGCAGGTTCACAGCCAGACTCAGCAACTTGTGAGGTCCTCTGCAGCCTAGTGAGACCCTGTTTCAAAATAAAGAATAAAAGGTAGGGCTGGGGGTATAGCTCAGAGATAGAATGCCCCTGGGTTCTGATGTAGGACAGAAGAAATAAGTAGGTAGAAAGGAGACAGATGGGAAGGAAAAGTAAAATATCACTTTTAATATAAGAAAAACCTGGAACTGAAGCGGTCAGCCTCTACTCCACCCCTTGGAAGTTTCTTAGGAGGTCCCATACCCTAATCCCCTGAAGCCCTGCCCCCACCTGAGATTCAGGGCCAAGGACACCTGAGATTCATGGCCAAGGTCAGATCCATCTTGAAACCTGAGGAAGAGGAGGATCCAACTTGAAACGCCCACCTATCGACCACCTATACCTGTGTTCCGGACTTCTTCTGGGCCAGCCCTCTTCTCATGTAAGGACTAAGGAAGCAAGGACTCTCTTTTTGCCCTCTTGCTCGCGTGGCCAGGAAGATGTCCGCTCACCTGTTTTCTCCTCCAGTTCCTTACTTTCCTAAATAAATTCCTGCCTTTTTTTTCCTGACTGGCATGTGTTAAAATTATTTTTATCATGGAGGCCAAGGACCCACGAGTGGTACCATGTTATCCCACAACAGTTCCATTCCCAGTACCGCAAAAAATAATAATAATAAAATAAAATATATAGGCCCAAGCCAGGCGTGGTGGCATATACCTGTAATCCCAGTATTTGGGAGGCTGAGACAGGAGAAACATAGGTTCGAGACCCTTAGTAACTGAGTGAGACCTTGTTTTAAAATAAAATATAAAAAGGGCTAGGGGCGTAGCTCAGAGGTAGAATGCCCCTGAGTTCAATCTCCAGTAACAAAAAAAAGAGGTATATAGGTCCTGCCCCCCAGACTAAAGGAGTGAGAATCTGGGAAGAAGAAGCCTGATCTGCAGTGTGTTTGAAAAGGTCCCAGGGCAAGTGGAATTGCAGCAGGGTTGAGAACACTGCTCTAATATATGTAAGCACTCAAGCCCAGGACCTAGCACACAATGGGAATGAGATCAATAGGAGTCCCCCTCTCCTTTCCCTCACAGACACCAACTGCACCACTGATGGAAACCACATCTGGTTTCCCACAAACCACTAAACAAGGTCCCAAAGAAATGACCAGATGGTATTTGAGATCTTTACATAATAGATTCAACCACCTACTAGGCGCCAGACACTGCTTTGGGAGAGCTCTCTAGAATCAGTCCTTTTCCTCCATTCTACTTTTACTCAGTTCAGAAAAGTGCACCTTTTTGGCCACAGCTATGGTCCTGAGTCACTCCAGAGTGCGGTTCCAGCTGTAAGGTAACTACTGATACATTTGCAGTGACCTTACAATATTTTATTTAAGCCTTTTCATTTCTGATACAAACCTTTTGATACTGGATATAAACCTTCTCATTCAATTACACTTTTCAATTTAAAAGCTGCATTTGAGTCTTCTAAAGTTAACTGAGGCAGAAGAAGGTGATTAAATGTCCCAGCAAAGCCAAGTGTTACCTTGTAGTTCTCAATGTAACTCTGGGAGAGCCCTCACAGAGCAACACCATCACATGAAACATCAGGCCGATGCTAAGGCCCAAGTGTGGCCCTTGGAAGTGTTCCGAAGACCAAAGTAGAGATAACTGAAGCATGAATTTGCTTTGAAATGATGAAGCAAAGATGCATTTTTCTTCCCAATCAAATCTTCTGTAGAAATCTTGACAGCAGGTTTACTGGATGCCCTTGAAATCTAATCTCTAGCATTGTTTTTTCATACTTATTCTGCACACCACCCTATTATTGCAACTCATTTACCTATAAATCACCCACAAAGGATGCATTGACA
This sequence comes from Graphiurus murinus, assembly GCA_004027655.1. Lineage (NCBI taxonomy): Eukaryota > Metazoa > Chordata > Mammalia > Rodentia > Gliridae > Graphiurus > Graphiurus murinus. Next base: position 28,245 of record PVLC010006878.1, read on the forward strand.
TCATTGGACACTAGAATGACGACTTTTAACCTGACTGTTGAATTGAACTGAAAGACAATACCTTCTGCCAGATCCAAAGCACACATTGTGCAAAATAGCCAGGCCATGAAGGAGGGAAGATTTGGGACAACCCAACCCCAAAGGTAGGCTTGGTTCACCCTCTCCCAGAGGTGGAAATTTTTTTAAAAAAAAATTGGAGACAGAGTTGTTTTTCATCTTTTAAATTACTCTAGGACTATAATGTTATATATACCCAACCAAAGGAGTACCACAGAGTTCTGCTTAGCCCTGAAGAAACGGCACTGCACTGAAAGTCCATTCTGGGATCTGCTGTTAACCAACTGCATGGTTTTTAAGAAAAAGACCAGCAATTATGCCAAAGGTCTATGGCACCACTTACAACTGTGTGGATTAGGCAAGACCAGTAACTTCTCTGTGCCTCAGTACCAAAAAAAATTTTAGATTTGTTGGAAGAAGGCCTCAAACTAAATATTTATATAGGAACATTTGGTTTACCCTCTCTGCCTGGACTTCTATATGTATGATACCCTAAGTATGTTGTACAAGTGTCAAGAACAATTACAGTCGAGGTGAAAATGTTTAATAATTTACAATTAAACATTTCTCATAGCAAGAAATAAAAGCTGTTATGCTCCCAATATGGTGCCAGTGAAGGAGACAGAGAGGGAATGAAACCAAAGCAATTTATATCTGACTTTGTTCATGTTAAGTTCTTCTTTTTAGAATTTCAACTACTTAATTATACTCCTGGAACTGCATTTGATTAATTCTTGACAAGACCATATGTGCCTGTTTTGTCAGATTCTAGTAAAATAGACATTCCTTGCCATGTTGCAACATTCTGCCATTTGCAAAATTAGCAATTTCAGGGAAGCAAAAGGCTACTTGCTGTTTTGCTAGATCAGCACCCCATTGGTCTGCTTGCATATGCTGTGAGTAGAATTGAAGAATGCACAATTTTGTCTCTAGATAAATAAATTTGAATGCAAAATAGATGCAAAGTTATGTCTTAAGAGACAGGGTTCATTTAAATCTCAAACTAGCTCCCATATCGGAAACATAGTGATTGGGCTTCAATAAAAACTTCCTTCTGCTCTGGAAATGTGCTTAGAGGATAAGGAAGCCTGTCCACTGAGGAGGGAAAACAGCACCAGTTTTCTTTCATCTAAAGGATAATGTCAATTATGTGCCTATCCTTTTCTTAACTTTCTCATACTCACTTGTGTTCATGTGAACTTTTAAGATATTTTCCCATGTATCTCCTCATTTAATTGTTACAATCCTCAAACAGTGCATAATGGGGAAAGATCATGCTAGTCACTGTACAGATGCAGAGGTTGTAGGTAAGTGACCAGCTGGTGGTCAAACACCTCATAGATGGCAGAGCAGGCCTTGATGTCAGATCTCCTGACACCCGGTACAAGGTCCTTTGCACCACCTCCGTGTGTTGTGTGTTGTGAGTCATTTAAGAATGGCATCCTGCCCAGTGTACATGACTCTTTGACCTAAAAGCACACTTCCTGATTGAAGTTCCAGTTTGATATTCCCTAAAAACCTACAGACAGTGGAATTCCTAAGGACTGACAAAGGGAAGCAGTTTAACTGGGAGAAATACAATCCTGTCTTAGCTCTTCCCCCTCCTCTCCATTGCTGGAATAGCTCTTACCTTTCACTTCCATTGAGGTTGGGAGGGAAGGGGATGAGGCCCTTCTGCAAGGGTCTCAAAGTTGACACTTGAATTCTTACCCCTCCTCAACTTCACTGAAAATGGGCAGCTTGGGACCCTCTCTGTGAGAGAGAGACCCTTGTCCCTCTCCCTGGAACTGCTTAGGCAGATCTGGTTTGTCACAGAGGGACCATGGCTGCCCAGCCCAAAAGACTCTCCCAGCAGAAACTGAGCTCTTTCTTTTAAAATTGCAAGTACCTTTCCTCATTTGCCAAACTCACAAATAGCACAAAAAGAAAAGAGGGGCCTTGAAGTCAGCACAACCTTCAGTCAAGTCTCAGCTCTATGACTTCCTAGCTGTGACACCTTGATCAGCTTAATGTCTGAGTCTGGGTTTTCTCATCAGTAACCCAAGGATAATAACCTCCACCTCACAGGGTCCATATGAGGATGATTTGAGAGAATGTCAGAAAAAATATCAGCATGGTGCCTGGCATGTTTCACTTACTGACCACTGGCTGATATTATTTTAAGTAGATTCTCAAAGTGTAATATTATTTATTGAGCACATTCAGGAGGAGGAAAGGGGAAAGTAAGAAGGTTTGGGTTGAGTTTGAGACAGTTCTGAGAATCTCTCTAAGTTTCCCCTCTGCTAGGCAGAAATTGCCTGCCCATGGATCTGCAAATCACATCCAACTTGTTTCTGTTCTTCTTATGAAATTTCATTAACTAGAAATATTTCCCATCCCACCTAACTAAACTCCTCCCTACACCTGGATACTATTTTTTTCTTTTGAATTCTTGCTCCCTTCCATGGCACCATGACTAGGTCTCGCTTTGTTGGGCTCAAATTTGGGGTGGCTCGCCAAAGAACGATCACTTCACGCAGAGCAATGCAAAAGCAAGATGGAGGTTTATTGCTAGCTCAAGCTAGGGTCCAAGTCTCATCCAACACAGTGGAGTCTTGACAAGGACCCCCACTCTGGCTTTGTTTAGCCTTTTATAGTGGGGGCGTACACAGGCGGGAATGGGATTGGTGAAATCTTGTTACCAGGGCAGACTATAAGGATTGGCTGGTTTGTCTGGAAGGGATACAGGGTGTACTGGGATAGGTTTGGCCCATTAGTGCGGGACCTAGGGACTGGAGTCATTTGGTAATTGGACAAAGACATCTAGTGGGCCTGGGGACTCTTTTTTTTTTTTTTTTGCGGAACTGGGGATTGAACTCAGGGGCATTCTACCTTCGAGCTATACCCCCAGCCCTATTTTTTATTCTTTATTTTGAAACCGAGTCTCACTAAGTTGCAGAGTGCCTCACTAGGTAGCTGAGGCTGGCCGCAAACCCGGATCCTTCAGTCTCAGCCTCCCGAATGCTGGGATTACAAGTGTGTGTGCCACCACGCCCGGCTGCCTGGGGACTCTTATCTTTTTCTCTGATTAGCTTCAGGGCCGTTTTGCCTGGGAAAAACCGAAACAGGCCCAGGCCTGCTAATCTTTTACCCAACTTTTCAGACTATCATGGCAGTGTCCTACAGCTTGGGGTCTAAGTACCTCCCATATAGTTTCAATAAAGAGAGAATGGCTGTGCCCTGATTGCATTGAAAGTGGGCAATCACACATGGACTGATAAATTTAATGGGAATGTTTTCTAAGGAACTCTCATTTGTACTTCCAGTGCCCATCACATGAAATGCAATGCACAGGTTTGAACAGCGGTGTGGCTTTGAAATAAACAAAGATCCATTCATGAAATGGGTCTGAACTGAGACATCTTTGGAGGCATCTAGCCAGAAGGCCATTATTTAAGTCAACAGGCTCTCCATTGCAAGTGGATCCCTGGGCTCTGACAAATGTCTTGGACCCCCGCCCCCGTGTTGGAATACAGATGAGGGCCCACCACTGGAGCAAAGGCAACAGAGATGTTAAGGTCCTGAATGGGACAGGAGATACAATGATCT
>PVLC010006878.1:31989-66795 GCA_004027655.1 Graphiurus murinus
TCCTCCTCCTCCTCCTCCTCCTCCTCCTCCTTCTTCTTCTTCTTCTTCTCTTCTTCTTCTTTTTTTTTTGGGGGGGGGTGGTGGTGCTGGGGGTTGAACTCAGGGGCATTCTACCTCCGAGCTATACCCCCAGCCCTATTTTTTTATTCTTTATTTTGAAACAGGGCCTCACTAAGTTGCAGAGGGCCTCACTAAGTAGCTGAGGCTGACCGCGAACTCGTATCCTCCAGTCTCAGCCTCCCAAGTACTGAGATTACAAGTGTGTGCCACCACTCCCGGCTTGCATCATATTCTTGAAGCCAGAAAAGTTCAGTACTCCATAATTCTCTTGCTTGTCCTTAGCAAGTGGACTCTGGGAAGGTAAATGCATTTGGTCCTACAGGAGGGTATTGGGCTCAATTCAATGAAATAAAAGTAATTTAAATTCCAGGAAGCCTGTGTTCCTCCAAAGCTAAAAAGATATGAAGATTCCATTAATCTGTTTTGTTCTTCTGCTATGATTGCAATGAGTACTTGGTGGATGGAGGAAGCTGCATAATTGGTGCAAAGATACATCCTCAGCTCAAAGCAATCATACGGGTTAGCCACCATACCAAGTCCTTTACATTTTCCAAATCAGATGAAAGCTGAAGCCTTCAGACTGTAGATCAATTACCTTACCACCCTGTAAAAGTACATGCCAAGAACACCATCACTTTTTGAAATTCTGGGCTCTTTCCACTGTCTGAAATTTGACAGGGAGAATAGAATTCCATTTAATACCTACTGTACAAAAGTATAACTGTCACTCTGAAACCCTGGGTGAATATTTGAGCCCAATTATTCTTTCTTCTCTTCAGTGATAATTGTAGAACATGTATGCTTATATGTGCACATGTGTGGGTGCATACATACATTCATGAGTGTGCATTAAAAAGAGGGAATGCATTCACAAGCTGAACCCAGGACTGAATTCTAGTTAGGGAATGAACAAAAAGGTTTGGAGAAGTGGAAATGGGGGTTAGGGGGAAGAGTCCTATTCACAATAGGAGGGCTGCTTTCCCTTCAGAACATTCCATACATCCCCAGTGTTAGATGTTCCCAGAAGGCAATTCCTAGGAACATGCAAAGAAGGAAATCAAGAAAGGTGCCTACTGCATTCTGCAGCTAGGAATCTTAGCATTATGAAGCATCACCATAGAAGTCCAGGATTTTAGCCAGGTATGATGGCACGCACCTGTAATATCAGTATTTGGGAAATTGAGACAGGAGGATCTAGTTTTGAGGCTAGTGCATAGTAACTTGGGGAGCCTGATTCCAAATAAAAAATAAAATAGGGCTGAGGTGTAGCTCAGAGGTAGCACACTCCTTGTTTTAATCTCCAGTACCACAAAAATAAGAGTCCAGGATTTTCTCAGCTTGAAAGTGAGATTGAGATTCTCATCAAACACCCAACTTGCTGACCAGGAAATTGAGGTCTGGAGAGGAACAGGGACCTCCTGAAGGTGCAGTTGTTTGTGTATTACTAATTCAGGCTTCACAGTACACTCATGTATTCCAGTACTGTCCTATATATAAAAAAGTACCCCCTGAAGCATATCAAAACATATAGTTATTTTGAAAGAGAAAAAAGATTCAATAAACCTCTCCAGAATCCCTCATTTGAGTTAGCATAAGAAGCTGATTTGATTAAAATAAAATCATTTAAAAGGCAAATGTTTGGCCTTTGGCTGCTCTCAAGCCCAAAGTGAACAAGCTTCTAATTCTCATAGTGTTGCCATTAGCCCTCTAGAATGTCCCAAGCATTCAGAAGGAGCTGCATACCTTCATCATTGTACATATAAGAAGCTTTCACTCATATCTGTTCCCTTCTTGTCTCCCCTAGCTAACTGTCATCTCTTCAAGGGCAAGATTTTCCTTATTTGTGTCCCCTGAATCTGGCAGAGCCTGACACAGAGTAAGCGCTCAGTGAATGTTTAAGTAAATTATTAGCATAGTATCATTTCACTTTACAAAGTTCTTGCAAGCCCACTTTTCTCCAGGCACTGGATTAGGAGTAATGTATGTCCTTAATGTTTTGATTCTTTCAAGTGGCTCATTGGAAAAGCATGGTGCCATCTTGGTTCTTCCCTGTGAATGATGAACTGGATCTGAGGGCAGAATCCTTAAGAAGAGCATCAGAACATTAACAAGAGGTGAGTTTCTATGTCTGGGAAGTCCTTGAAGAGAAACTGGTTATTAGAATTTGGGATAATTACAATGTTTCTGGAAATACTTAGACATTAGTTAGACATGAGTTAGAGAAATGAGGTGCTATGGAGCAGAACAGTGTTGCCCCATGTAATCTTCACACTTGGGTCACTTTAGTTCATCTAAGACATTTTCAGTGTCAACATTCCTATAAAACATTGTGCCCTCCTTCACCTCTGAGCTATTGAATCTGTTTCTGCCACTGTGTTTTGTGAGCAGCACGAATGCCAGGATAACTTATCTGATTTCCACTTTCTTTATCTGTACTGTGAAGCTAATTAGTTCACTTAAAAGGGAAAAGTATTCAGTAAACCCATACTGAATACATCATCATAGTAGTTATTATTATTATTATTATTATTATTATTATTATTATTATTATTGTACAGGATTGAACCCAGAACTTCACCAATGCTAAGCAAGTACTCTACGACTGAGCTACATCCCCAGACCCTTTTTACTTTGTTTTTATTTTGAGACAAGGTCTCACTAAGTTACACAGGCTGGCCTCAAACTTGTGACCCTCCTTTCTCAGATTTCTGAGTAGCTGGAATTTCAGGTAGTTCCTCACCATGCCCAGACAATAATATTATTAACCACATCAGATTACAGTCATGATTAAATTATATAATGTGTGTGAGATGTGCATGTCAGAAGTTCTTCATAAATATAGTCTTTTTCTGCTTCCTTTGTAAATACCTCATAGGAAACACTGTGTTCATTACCTGGTGGCAGAGTTCAACAATAAAGTTGAAGGGGTATGAGGGCAGACCAATTCTCAAGAGCCTAGAAGATGCCAGAATAGTGCTGCAGAGTGCCTCATTCACACCATACCCTCTCTTTTTACTGCTGCACAGGCTTACCTTGCAGAGCACAGCAACTCCACCATGCCCTGCCTGCCATCATGGAATCCAGACAGACCGCACACCCTGTCCTGTCACTAGAAACACCCCAACACCACAGGGAGAAGGGCATTAAGAACCTGGCTGCTTTCTCACTGAGCATTGTTCCTTATTCCTAAATCTAGTGTATTAAGGCACAAACCTAGCAGTTTATGACACAGGGGCTTGGCTGCAAGTGCCTGTAGAAATTAACACTCGGAAAAGACATCCCGTGGCTACAAATATTCTCCTAATTTTTCCCTCGGCCTCATTTGTAGCTTTTTAATTCTGCCTTCCTTCTTTTGTGCTTGGTTTGTTTTATAGCCTTTGATTAGTTTCACTGCCTTGAAAATTGAATATTGATTATGAAATAAAGTATGGAAAGAAATAGTAACATTCATGATTTGAAGAAATGAGTTGGTGGGATTGTCCTCTGATGTATTATACAGTGAACTTCCAATAGTCAGACCCCCAGGATGGAAGTATTTCAGTGCTTGGCGGCTGCTATCTCATTGCTTCCTCCCTTTAGCTTACAAGAGTGCAGAGACTGAAATGGCCTTTTCTTGGGATACTTGCATGCTATCGATCTCCACTATCCAGGGAAACTTCTGCTGCCTGCCCTTAAGTATGTAGCAACATTAAGCTTGCACCATTATAGTTAGAAGGAAAACATCAAATGCGTACATCCTCACAGAATTGGAAACAAAGATGGTTCTAGAATCCTCTATGGAACCATTGTAGCAAGTAAAGAATCCTACTAGTTTTGTTTTCTTTGATACCTAAGGGATCCAATTAAACATGTGGATTTTTATTGATAACAAAAATGGCCCAACCGATAAATACAGGATGAAATGTTTTTCCCCTCTAGAGTAAAAATTAATGCTAAGCTTTAAAATGGATGGTGGGGTTTTGATAGCGGCTTAAGGGGTTTATAGATTTTAATTGGGACCTGTCTTGAATGAACATAATTAACATTACTTATATACAAAATACCTGCATAACATATAATTAGAGAAATCAACTCATTATTGGATATGTGAAAGGCTGGTGATGAGGATGCCTACAGCTGGACATAGTATGAGAAAAAAAACACCCTGATATGGCTAAAGTCAATGGGAAAGTGCCCACAAGCAAAAAGAAAAACAACACCGTGGACCTACAAAAGTAATGACAATCATTTATGTAATCTGCTTATTATTTTTGTCTAAAAAACAGGCAGTCCAGTGATGGCAAAAGATCCCACAGGCTGGTGTCATATTACATTTCTTGTCCATTGTCTTTTTCTTTGTGTGTGTGTGTGGGGGGGGGATAACTGGGGATTGAACCCAGAGGCATTATACCTCAGAGCTACACTCCCAGCCTTGTTTTTTGTTTGTTTTGTTTTGTTTTGAAACAGTGTCTCACTATGTTGCTGAGAATATTGCTAAATTGCTGAGACTGGTCTTGAACCTGCGATCCTCATGTCTCCTTCCAAGTACTGATATTATAGGGGTACACCAACATGTCCAGCTTCTTGCCCATTCTTTGAGTCGAAGAGAAACCCAAAGCATTTTTCCTCTGCCCTCACAGTTTCTGATCTGCTCATACAGACAAGCTGCCTGCTTTCTCTTCAGCTTTACAGATGAGGGGAGAAACTGGAAAGTAGTAGCACTTTCTCAGGAAAATAAACCTTCATTCCAAAATAAACTTTGAGATTCAAAAAATAGAGCAGAGCAGCTGTTCCCCTCATGTAGCTGAAATTCTGGGGAGCTAATTAATATTTCTTTTTTTTATTGGTGCATTTTAATCATACATCTTTGTTAGGTACAAGCTGGTAAAGGCATATATGCACACATTTCTCATTTAACCCTTCCCCAATTCCCGCCCCACTCCCTCGCCCTCCCTCCTTCTCAACTTCAGTTTAGTGATTGACTCTGATTTGTTTGTGAATGTACTTCATGTGCATTAGGGTGTTTCCTCCCACCCCCATCAACTTCAGTTAAGTCACCTTCTTTGCTCATCTAAGGTTTTGCCTTCTTTGTCTGGAGTCCCTCTTATGTCCAAAGGTGAGAAATAACAGGTGAAAACTCTTTCTGATGCTCCAAGTCCAAGAGGACATAGGGGCACCAGGAATCCACCAGGGTCTCTGTCTCTCCTGTTCTGTGCATGAAAACACTATTGTGATTTTTCCAGTCTCAGGAAAGTCCCAGTCTTAGCAAGAGTGGCTTCAGATCTATGGTACAATGATCAGCACTAGCACTGAAGAGGGTGTGATAAGGGCAGGGAGATCAGGCACACAGGGAAGAGGCCTTGAACTCTCTCCCTTAATTACGGTCATTGAGCCAGGTTCAGGGTCTCCATAAAGGATACATCCTCATTAATGAACTTGACCTACCCACCTTCACTCCCTCCTTACCCAGGAACATGATGGTCATGTGGTCTTGTGCACTGGATCTGCTTGGCTATGGCCAGGAGAAGGAAGCCAGGTCAAAAGAGCTATTTTATTTTATTTTATTGTGTGTGTGTGTGTGTGTGTGTGTGTGTGTGTGTGTGTGTGTGTGTTACTGGGAATGGAACCTACAGCCTCACACATTCGAGGCAAATACTCTACCTGAGCTAGATCCTCAGCCATTTTTATTTTGTTTTTTATTTTGAGACAGGATCTCACGAAGTTGCCTAAGCTGGCCTCAAACCTGCAATCCTCTCTTTTCAACCTCAAAAGTACATGTTTGCACCACCATGCCCACCTACAGTGTCCAGCCTTAAAAAGGAATTTAAAAGAAGTCCAGATGGGCTGACAGCCAATCCTGCCCAGTTATGAAAGTTCCTTCCAGTTCCTCCTAAGCCTGAGGCCCTTTACTGGATTCACTAAGCAGCCAGCTTCTCTCTATAGTTTCCCCTCTTTGGCTTCCTATTAGTTAGAACTTGCTCTCCTAAGTTTTCCAAGACTCTTAGGAATTAGTTGCTTTTTACCTACCTTCCTAGTTTCTTTTTTTTTTTTTTTTTTTTTTTTTTTTTTTTTTTTTTTTTTTTTTGCGGTACTGGGGATTGAACTCAGGGGCATTCTACCTCCGAGCTATACCCCCAGCCCCATTTTTCATTCTTTATTTTGAAACCGAGTCTCACTAAGTTGCGGAGTGCCTCACTAGGTAGCTGAGGGTGGCCGCGAACCCGGATCCTCCGGTCTCAGCCTCCCGAATGCTGGGATTACAAGCGTGCGCCACCACGCCCGGCTCTTCCTAGTTTCTTACTCTAACACTAGTTCTCTAGCTCTGTCACATCTGCATAATGTCCAATGGAGATCCTTCAAAGAAAGTCCCCTACAGAAGATTACAGAATGGTACAAAGGGTTTGAAGTATGAAGTCAGGCAGACGTGCTTTGGAAATTCAAGAATTCCTTAGAATTGCTAGCTGCTAGCTAGGAGCAATGACACATGCCTGTACCCCCAGTTCTTGAGAAGCTGAGGCAGTAGGATCATAGGCTTGAGATCAGCCTGGGCAACCTAGTAAGACCCTCTTTTCAAAATTAAAAAAATAGTACTAGGGTATAGCTCTGAGGTAGAATGACCCCTACATTCAAACCTCAATAACACACATGATTTAAAAAAAAAAAAGAATTGCCAGCTGCTGTCTTGAATAATGATTATCTGAACCTCAGATTCCCCACCTGTAAAAACCCCATAGAAACAGTTTTCCATCTCATAGAATTCGTGGTGTTAAATGAGATAATATTTGCTAACCCTTTACACAATACCTGTCACATAGCAAGTATTGCAGTCAGCAATCTCACTGCTGTGATCTAAACACCAAACACACAACACTTAAGAGGAAGGAAAGTTTATTGGCTTATGAGTCTGGAGATTTCAGTTCATATATCCAGTCCATTCATGTCAGCTGCCAAACAGGAGCCAGGGCTACAGATCCTTGGAGAAGAATGGTGGGAAGCAGAGAGAGCAAGGGGAGATGGTGAGGAGACATATACACTCTCTAAGGCTATATCCCCCAGGAACCCATCTCCAGCCAAGCCCTGCCTTCAGAGGTCACGCATCCAGGGACCCACCTCAGAGCCTGGTTGCCTCCAGAGAATGAGGTCTGAGGGACATTTTACTTTCAAGCCCTAACAGTAAGTACTCAAAAATGGTATCTCTTATTACTCAGTATGTGTGTCTTTGACACATACTACCCTATACAAGAGATAACCTAAAAGCAGTCGACTTCTGCTGGCCAACTGCATAACTGCCATCACTAGGCATAAAATATCAATCTGTCATTTTTATTATTAAATCAAAACTATATTGATAATTTATATATGAAAATAAATAGTGAACTAAAACAACTGGCCTTATTTATACCTTTGAGCCAATGTCTTCTATAAAAGTGTGACACTAGTAAATAAATAGAGCAAAAGGACTATTGACTATGGTTTCCTTCCTCAGGCTTGGGGCTTCTCTGAGCTTGGGAGGAGGTTGATTGAATCCTTAGGAGTTTTCTTTTCTTTTTTTTTCAGTACTGGGGATTGAACTCAGGGGCATTCTACCTCCAAGCTATACCCCCAGCTCTATTTTTTATTCTTTATTTTTAAACCTGGTCTCATTAAGTTGTGGAGTGCCTTACTAGGTAAGACTTTAGTGGACAGCACATCTGGTAAACTTAAGAGTATTGGTTCCACATACAGGGAGCCACGTTTGATATTTGCTGGACTATCAATTTGGCCTGCTGGCTGGACCCGGAAGCATGGAGCACAACATGGGAAAATCACCTATTAAAAAGTACATCATCTCTATAGTCCCATAAGTGTGAAACCCCAAAGAAGCATGAAAAGGGAAGAAATCAAAGAGTCTGAGATCTTCCCAGCAAGATGAAACCCACAGCTCCTCCCTATCTCCCTTATGGCAAGCCAGTGTCTCATCCCTCCCACTGGCAGTGGGGAGACACCCAGAGTGCTATGTCTACGAGCTCAGCTAAAACACAACCTTCCCCCTGGGAGGCCAGACCTTCAGACCTCCCCAGTGCCATGTCTACTTCATCCTACTACTTCAGTGCCATCCTCTACTTCATCAGGGCCACAGTCCAAATAGAAGGTGAATCTGGGAGCCAGGATTGCAGAGTTTCCAGTTCCTAAATGAGAAACACTACTGCTCCCCCCTAAATTCAAAATTGGGCACTCCATTTTTGCGTCTAGGTGGCTGAACATTCTATAAAGCATACAAAATTTAGTATCTCACATGTATTCAAATCTTGTTCCAGTATACAAACACCCACTAAAGGCCACCTTGGCTGAATAGATTGAATGGACTAGGTTTTGTTTGTTTATTATACAATATTTTTGCCTTCAAACAGGATATTACATCTGCATCAGGAATATGATATTAATATGGATATCATCCCTGCAAATCTCCAAGTCTTCTTCCAGTCTTGATATTCTAAGACTGTATACTTCTTGGCAGAAATTGCCTTTTTGGGAAGAGCAGGGTGTAATGGAGGTATTTGCTGAGATGAGACTCCATCTCTGTATGCAATATACAAAACCAACTCCTCAGAATCCCAGGAAACCTAATAAGAGCAATTCAATCTCTCTTACAAAGAGAAATGAATCATCCATTCTCTTCTCCTTGCAGAAAGGAAAGGAAAACAAGAGGATCTATAAACTTATCTATTCAATGCTGCCACTCCCTCTAAATGCCTCCTGATCCCACAAAGGTACAAATGAACCCTTAGCTAAAAATGCCATGAAAGCCTCATTTCATTTGCCATACACAGACTTGTGTAATTTTTCCCTTGTAAATCACTCTCCACACACAAACATACAGAAACACAGTTGTAGGATGGTTGTGGTGATAATCTTCAACTTATTCCTGAAGTATCTGTCCTAGTGATGCTTCAAAGACACACACCTAAATGTCCTACAGCAGAGGTCAGTAAGATTGTAAATTAAGCCTTCCAGGTGGAAGAATCTCTTCATAATTGCTCAACTCTGCTGTTGCACAGTGAAAGCAGTCACAGACTATACAGAAATGAATAAGCATGGCTGTGTTCCAATAAAAATTTACTTGTGGGGAGTATAAATATAAATTTAATATAATTTCCCCCTACCACAAAGTAGCACTTTTCTTTGGACTTTATTTCCAACCTTTTAAAAATGGGAAAATAATTCTTAGCTCATAGACAAATCTGGAATTGATCTGTGGGTCATGGTTTGTCAATCCCCCTCTTGGAGGGATAACATGTAGCATCCCTAATTGGGGGGGTAAGTAAATAATCATAATTATAATGACATTTGAGCTCACAATATGTGCCATGGATTATGCTAAGGCAATTAAATTGAGTCTCTTATTTAACCTTCACAATTAACCTATGAGATTGGGATTATTTTGCAAATGAGGAAACTGAGGCACAGAAAAGGAGAAATGGATTGTTTGAGGCTGCAGGGCTACAGAGTAGTAGAATCAGGATTAGAACCAGTTCTGACTGACTCTAAGGTCAGCACTCCTGAGCACTACAGGATGGGACTGTCCACCCCACATTTGTTAAACTGCTCTGACAGTATGAAATTCTGCTCTAGAAAGACAAGAACTTGAAGGCTCCAAATGAATACAATAACAGGTACATGAATTAATGGGCTGAGACAGTCACGATTCAGTTACAATCTAAAGAGATGAAATTTAAGTTTCATTAGGTTTTCAACAAAACATTGAAAATACTTGATTATTTTCATAGCTGACATAAAGAAACCTGAGGAGAGCTGGAACCTGATAAGCAGAGGTGAGTACAGATGAGCACTGGAGGAGAAGGGGAGTGTAAACAGTGGCGGTGGTGGGCCATCTGCTTAGGGGGACTTTTTCTGTATGGCCTCAATTGCTGCCACTTCTTATTGAGCTCATAATAGAGTTGGCAAAATTTCTGAGTGTGGCAAAAAAAACACTTTAGCACCTTAAAAGATGTGAAATGATTCAAGAAATAGCTGATAGGTTGTTCACTATAAGAAGCAAGCACACTAGGAATAGAGAAGTCACGAGACATGGGTTTGGCTAAAATGCTGGCAGTGTGAAAGGACACTGGCCAAAGTGTCTGAGGGCATTGAGTGTAAGAGCAAAGCAGTACTGGTGCACAAAGGCTCACAGGAAGGTAATGCCCAGGGTGCTTCTGCTTGCACCCCTTCAAGAAGACTGGCAGAACACACCGGTCATCTCAGTACTTGGGAGATACATGAAGATCAAAGGTTCAAAGCAAACTCAGCAACTTAGACCCTCAGCAACTTAGCAAGACCCTGTCTCAAAACAAAACAAAAAAATCTAAAGGGCTGAGTGTGTAACTCAGAGTTGGAATGCTCCTGGGTTCAATCCCCAGTACCAGAAGAAAAAGAGGGCTGGCATAAAGTCAGCATCAATGCTAAACCATCAACTTCTAGAAGAAAGGCTCCAGAATCTTCTACTAGAGTACATGAGTCTCCTCAGCCTACAAGACAATCAAACTTGGCTGGCATGGTACATTCACTGTCAGTCTAGAAGGGTTCCTATAGCCTTTCCTCATCCTTCCATCTAGAAATATCACTCATGTAGAGCTGCACAGAAGATGGCTTCCACTATAACCCTTTTGCCTCAACCTCCTGAGTAGCTGGGAATACAAGCATGCACCATTGTACCCAGCTCTTTTTTCCTAACAGGGGCAACTGTACAATTTGTTTTGACATTTCAAAATATTTTTTAATAGAAATGAGTCTTGTAACTGAAGGCCTTTGGGGCAAAGAAGATGATTTGATCTTGAAATTGCAGTTATTCATGTCTTTTGTTCCATGTGCATTATCCCTTACTCCTCTCACCAGGGCTCATGGCTTCACTTTCTCCAAACTATCAATCAGCACTTGGCAAATCTGCAGGGGAAATAAAGCTGTCTGGAAGCAAATGATACTGAACTCTAGGATGGTATCGTTGCTTTTTATGTGAAGACTCCACTCCTATCCATTAGAATAAGAAAGATGAGATGCTAGATCACTGCCTCAGTTCCATTGGGGTGGGACTCTCATGGCAGTGGTTCCTCAGGTTGGTGCACTGGACCATAGCCTTCCCTCCAGTGGCTCTCTCAGCTGGGACAAGTACAGAGAAGGAGAATCACACCACTATCTCCAGGCAAGATTGCATTAGTCTACTCCTGAATGTCACAAATACATCTATGCTTGCATCCCATAAATAGGTGAACTGTTTGCAGGCATCAAACATAGGATGGAGAAGATTGGATCCAAAATTTCATAGATGATCCTTATGCAGATAGTTCAGAGACCATACTGCAAAGAACATTATTTTATCTTATCTAGTCAGAACCTCTGAGAGTGCATCCTGGGAATCTGCAGACGTTCATTCAACAGATATGCGTTGAGCACTGACTATGTGACAGGCACTGGGGTTGGTATCAGGGCTATAAGAGTGTCATGGTTCCCACATTTAGTGAGCTTAGGGAGTACCTGCAGGTTTTTTTTAATTCTTAATTTTTATTTTTTATTTTTTGGTACTGAGGATTGAATCCAGAGGCATTCTATCTCCAAGCTATATTCCCAGCCCTACTTTATTTTTATTCTTTGAAACAGTGTCTCACTTAATTGTTGAGTCTCACTACTTGCTGAGGCTGTCCCTAAACCTTGGATCCTCCTGTCTCAACCTCTCAAGTACTAGGATTACAGGAATGTTCCACCACCCCAGGCTAATACCTACAGGTGTCCAATACTTCATTTTAACTAAGGATCTGAGGAGCAAAATGCTTGCACGACTGGCTAAATAAATGCAATTCTTCTTATAATTTCTTTTCTTTCCTGTTCATGTCATCCTTGCTTGGATTACTATTCTAAGAAAGGTCTCATCCAAGCAACAGCCTTGAATTTATGATCCTATCACATGCCCCATAAACCACCTCGATGTTTCATTTACATTACTATGAACTTCCCCAGGACAGAAATACAGAGTGGAATGAACAACACAAAACAAACAAAGAGCGCCTCCTGACCTGCACTACAAAATATTTTATCAGCTTAATCCAACTGAGATGTTCTTTGTAACAAGTAAATGACTATACACAACTGCCAACAAAACAGACACAGCACTAGCTTAAGCATCTGCCTTTGAGAAACCAAGTTACTGGAATGAATCATAAACTTGAGCTAAGGAAATGAATAGGTGTCCCTGCCCCCATTCACAAACTCCAGGCATGCGTGTGTGTGTGTGTGTGTGTGTGTGTGTGTGTGTGTGTGTGTACTAGAGTTTATCTCTTGAATTGCTAAATGCAAGGGCCACTTTCAGTCTATCTGGCTTGCTACTTTTAGCTCTTGGCAATGTGGCCACCCCTTTTTTACTGACTTTCACTTCTTCCATGACTCAGGTTATCTCTCTCATTCCCTCCTGGTCCTCCTGCTACATCTCAGGATCTCTTGTGTTTGGCTGGTTGTGACATTTCTTTGTCTTAGATCACACTTGTGGACATTCCCCAGAGTACTTTCTTTATTTGACATCAAGCTTCAGACCTATTTGCTTATGCGACATTAACACATTTAATATTTAGAGGACTCAGAGAGAGCTGGGCTGTAATAAAACTAAACTCACTTGCCTTCCTTCTCGAAACCCACATTCACTGTGCAGGCTGACCATCTCAGTAAACAACACTTTAATCAATAACATAGGCTGGAAAAGGATGGTCTCATTGTTGACTCTCCTATCCCTTGCTGAGGCCACAGTTAGTTGTTACATATGCACCCTCTTTTCCATTGCCATAGTCCTATTTTTTGTTCTCACCAAGTCTCACAAATGACTTTTGTTGTTTTTTTGTTTTTTTGTTTGTTTGTTTGTTTTGCAGCTGGAAGTGGTGGTGCACACCTGTAATCCTAGTACTTGGGAGGCTGAGACAGGAAGATCACAGGTTTGAGGCCAGCCTCAGCAACTTAGCGAGACCTTTAGCAACACTGTTTCAAAATAAAAAATAAAAAGAGTTGGGGGTGTAAGTCAGATGCAAAATGTCTCTGAGGTCAATTCCCAGTACACACACACAAAACACCTTGAAAGTAAATGAAAAATGATTTTGCCTCTGATCCCTCCTTCGTTTAAGTAAAGGACTCTGCCATGTGCTCAGAGCTATAGAAATCACTCTATCTTTCTCTGCCTGCTTCCTCAGGATGACAGTAAGAATCAAAAGAGTTGCCTATACATAATTAGCACTTGGTACTTTCCAGAGCCTTGAATATAGAAAGTGCTCAGTAAGTATCAATGCTTATGCTGTTTCCTACTGAGGACTATATTTTTCAGGCTCATCTATATTTTTCAGGCTCAACTCCTAGGACATCTCCCCAAATCCTACATTCTGGACACAACACTTAGCTTTTGCCCAACCATGGCAAATTCTTTCCTCTGCTTCTGCTGTTACCTTAGCTGGGATGCCTTCTCTCACCCTCTTCAGCCTAATGAAATCTGATTCCTATTCCAAGACCCAAATCAAATTTCATTGCCTCTTTGAAGCCTTTCCCTCTGCAACTCATGTATACTTCCTTTGAAGCACTTTCTGCTGCATATCTTGATTTATGGGTGTATGTCTGTTCACTTCCTTCTTGTTGAACTAGCAATGTCGTAGGTGCACAGTCTCTGTCTTCAATATCTTTTTCACATCCAGGGCCTAATCTTCAAAACTATGTGGTGGCACAAACTGAACAGGAACTATTTATAAGGATCAGCAGGATTTTAAATTTGAAGAACAAGCCAGGCATGGTGGCGCATACTTGTAATCCCAGAATTTGGGAGGCTGAGACTGGAGGATCCAGTTTCGCGGCCAGCCTCAGCTACTTAGTGAGGCCCTCCACAACTTAGTGAGACCCTGTTTCAAAATAAAGAATGAAAAATAGGGCTGGGGCTGTTGCTCAGAGGTAGAATGAGCAACATATGAGTGGCATATTTTGGAATATAATGAAAGAAGAACAAAATCATGTTATTTGCAGGGAAATGGATGCAACTTGAAAAAACATTATGTTAATTGATATTAGTCAGTCACAAAGAGTAAAAAAGCATATGTTCTCCCTAATATTCGGATGCTAGGGAGATGATGGGACATAAGAGGGACTCCAGATGAAAAAGGAGAAACCCTAGATAAGCAAAGAAGTTGACTTAACTGATGGTGATGGATGGGAGGGCACCCTAATGCACATGATGTACTTTCACAAATATATCAAAGTCAATCACTAAACTGAACTTGAGAAGGAGGGAGGGCGAGTGAGTGGGGTGGGAATTGGGGAAGGGGTTAAATGAGAAATGCATACATATATGCCTTTATCAGCTTGCACCTAACAAGGATGAATGATTACTTGGCCTCCCAAGTACTGGGATTACAGCTGTGCACCACCACACTTGAGTAGAATTATTATTTTAGTTTTTAAAAATTAAGAAACTGAGGCTCAGAGAGGTTAAGTAACTTGCCTGAGGTCACACAGTCAATGAAAGGTAGAGAGAAGAGTCAAATCCAGGCAGTCTGGCTCTAGAATCGTAACTGCCACAGTATGCTCCACAAATTTGTACTGTAATTAACAATGCAGTAGTCTAAGATAGAAGAATACACAAGTTGTAGTCCTGGCTCCATAGCTTTGTTCTCTTAGGCAAATTATTTCTTACCTTTGGGCCTGTTTCCCCATATGTCAAATGAGAGGATTCTATCTGTTCATCTTCTTGGTGCCTTTTAGCATCAGCAATCTATGATTGGTATGCTTCAACTTTTTTTTTTTGTGGTACTGGGGATTGAACTCAGGGGCATTCTACCTCTGAGCTATACCCCCAAGCCCTATTTTTTTATTCTTTATTTTGAAACCAAGTCTCACTAAGTTACGGAGTGCCTCACTAGATAGCTGAGGCTGGCCGCGAACCCAGATCCTCCGGTCTCAGCCTCCCGAATGCTGGGATTACAAGTGTGCGCCACCACTCCCGGCTTCAACTTCTGATGTCTCTTGTGATCATGTGTTAACCTCTTAAAGGCAGGTCCTGTGTTTTAGTGGAATTTGTTTTCCCAGAAGGGATGCCAGGGCTCAGGGCAATAGGGAGATTGAAAATTGATGGTTAAGCTAGGCATGGTAGCGCACACCTGTAATCCCTGTACTTGGGAGGCTGAGACAAGAGAATAGCAGGTTCAAGGATAGCCTCAACAACTTAGCAAGACTCTCAGCAACCTAGGAAAACTCTGTCTAAAGATTAAAAAAACAAAATTGGGCTGGGTGTAACTCAGAGGTATAAAGTATAATGCCCCTGGGTTCAATCACTAGTAACACACACACACACACACACACACACACACACACACACACACACACATAAATGATGGCAAAAGGATATGAAGTTTCTCTCCAGGGTGATGCAAACATTCTGAAATAGACTGCACTGATGGTTTTACCATCCTGCAAATATGATAAAAACCACTAAACTGTACATTTTAAATGAGTGAATTACATGGTATATTTATATTATCTCAATGAAGCTATTATCAAAAAATTGTATCCCCAGTGTCCAGTACATAGCATTGCTCCACAAATGTGTTTTAAATGCTGAACAGTCATATTATATGGCTTTAACCTTCAAATTCTAAAGGTCTATTAATGGAACAATTTGTGCATACTTACTGGTTCTTTGCATGCGATCTGACACTTTTAAAAGTGTTTTCTGCTTGGTAGTTTAAACAACACCCTTGCCAACTTACTTTCTTCTTGTCATAGAGGTATCAAATTTGTTCTTAACACTGTCTGAATGATTACCTTTTGAATTAATAGGAGCTCAATTAAAGAGACTTAAGTATATTTCCTGTAACACTGTTCACTGTTTTGCTGCCCACGAACAGATTGAAGTAGCCCCCAAGATCCCAAGTTTATAAATGGCTCAGAGTTCTTCAAGTAAGAAAACTAATAGGAAAAGGTAGTGTCACTACTGTAATTAACCTTCAGGTGCAAAATTAGTTATTTGAACTAAATGAATAGGGAATCATTGTCAAGGACTGTTTTTTTTTTTTTTTTTCATCTTAAAGGACATAAAAGAAGGATATTAATTGCTGGGGAAATAAGTCTGAAGTTTGTGAAAGGGCTTTACTGGAAGGCAGTTTTCTTAAAATATTTGCTGGATGAGAATTAGCTCATATATCTGATTAATTTTGGAGAAAAGGGGAAAAATGTTAAGCTACTGTACTTGAGAAAATCCAACTCCAAAGCCAGTAACTTTGGAGTTCACTGCTAGCAAAGAGTAATAAAGCTTCTGGCCCCCAGAAAGTCTTGTCACCAGCTGAGTTCTGTGCCTCAGTACAAAGAGGCCCATCAGGACCATCAGGCCCAGAGGCAGGCAACAGAACCAGCATGGACTCGGGGCTCTAATCGGCAGTGATTAGAGAATAAAATGAAAAGTAAAATAAGATCACAGCAGGTAAAATTAGGGGAACAGTGGAGGTCACAAAGTTAAACCTTGGAACATGTAATCAAGGTGATTAAAAACTCAGTGGCTCCCCCTTGTTACCCAGCTCACCAACTTGCCATGCACTCTTCACAATCACAGGCAATTGTTCTGATTCTCAAGAACACTCCATCCTGGAAACGCGACTACAATCAGCTGGTATTGGGGCAGCTGAATTAGAATTGTGTCTCTGTCCACCTGCCGCTAGATGAGCCTGACACACCATGTGGAGACCTAGATTTGAATTTTGCTAATATGCAAAAGGTCGGGTGGCTTCCGAATGGTCACTAAGAAACAAGAAACAGGCAGAGGCTTGTACAGTGATCAGACCACCAAACACTGATACACAGATTGAAGAAGGCAGTAAAGTTATACAACCCATACTCAGGGGTACCTTATGTCCAATACGTGTGATATGTGTGTGTGTGTGTGTGTGTGTGTGTGTGTGTGAGAGAGAGAGAGAGAGAGAGAGAGAGAGAGAGAGTGTTAGTTACTGGGGATTGAACCCAGAGAGTGTGAGTTACTGGGGATTGAACCCACGGACACACTACCTCTGAGCTATACCCCCAATCCTTTTTATTTTTTATGCATTTATTTTTCTGTGGTACTGGAGATTGAACCCAAGTGTGCTCTACCAGGAAACTGCACCCCCAGTTCATTTTTTAATTTTTATTTTGAAAAAGGGACTCCCCAATTTGCTGAGGCTGGCCTGGAACCTGTGATTCCTCCTGTCTCAGCCTCCCAAGTATGGATTTACAGGCATGTGCCACTCTACTCAGTTTATTTTTTTATTTAGAAACAGTCTCAGTTACCATTGCTGACTGACCTTGAACCTGTGATCCACCTGTCTCAGCCTTACAAGCACTAGGATTACAAGCAGGTACCAACATGCACGGCTCCTTAATTCGAACACTGTAATGGGCATACTTGGGAGAAGAATTTGCTTGGAGATGAGCACAATAGCCCTCCAGGAAGCCCTGATTGAAAGCAAAATACCTTTGCTTTGCCAAGCCACCTGTCTTGAAAAACCTTCAAAAATTAACTTTTGACCAAGTTGATTCTTTTAGCTCATCCAAACAAAATTTATGAAGTTCCTACCACATGCCTCAGACCTTTGTGATTTCCTGAGAGAGTCCCCCAAAGAAGGAGTGACCTCAAGACTTTTGTGTTTCCACCCCGGTTACTCATATCCTGGGATGCCAAACCCTTCTGGCTGTGTAGTGGTTGAGGGCTTGGGCTTTGTGATAAAAGGGTTCTGTTTTCTAAGTCTGGTCCCACCACTTCTTGGTTGTGTGACTTCAGGCCAGCTACTTAGTTTTTGTTTGTTTATTTGTTTTTTGCTGTACTGAAGATTGAACCCAGGGGCGTTCTACCTCTGAGCTACATCCCCAGCTCTATATTTATTCTTTATTTTGAAACAGGGTCTCACTGAGTTGCAGAGGGCCTCACTAAGTACCAGAGGCTGGCTACGAACCCAGATCCTCCCGTCTCAGCCTCCCAAATACTGGGATTGCAAGCGTGTGTGCCACCACGCCCGCCCGCCAGCTACTTAGTTTTGAAAGTCTCATTTCTCACAACTGCAAAATGCAATATTATTTACATTTACTCATATAGTTGCTAGGAAGGATAATAATGCAATGCTCTGGCATATGTCTGGCATTAGGTAAACACTGAACATTTGTCATTAATACTAGTAACATTTATTAAGGAGAGGCAATAACTCCCACCAAAATAAGGACTGATAAGGAAGGAACTGTTCTGCATTAGGATTTAATCTGAATTTTTTTTTCCTTATAGAAATTACAAGCTTAAGTTTCTCACCTACAACTAAACCTCTATTCATGTATAATGGAAATGTGTACAAAACTTGATCAGGGCTCTCTGCGGAAGAGCAAAAGGCAAGAGGCTGGTGTCCACTGACTTTCTCAATACATAAAAGAAGGCCTATTTTCTGTATTATCAAAGCTAATGCAACATGCCAAGAGAAATAGGTAAGTGTGGCCAATTGGAGGTTTCTTTCCATTCCACCACACTTCTGAATATCTCACCATATCCTTTGTCATCCAAATCAGCAGTGAAAAGCACTGTCAGCCAATCCCCAGTGCATTCAGCAAATAGGATGCTTAATTAAATATGCCACTGAATGGTCTATAGAATTCTATTGTTTATGCTGACAGGTGAAAGACAGAAGGAACAATTTCCTGAGCTTTTATTTAAGATGTATTTTCAATGTATCCTCCACAAAGGGTGTCTTATGCTGCATTAATTTTTATAAGTTTTTTTTCTATACCCAACTCTACACAGAATGAGTTAGTTGATGAAAACAAGTCTAAAGTCAGTAATGCCTCCATTGTCCACACACTGAGAACCAATGTGTAATGGCTGGATTAGGCCATCATGAATGATTTAGACAATGTTGCAAAGTAGTATTGGAAAAGAATCTTTCTTTCCACCATTCTAAGTAGTAATGCCTGTAAAAGAGAAATGGGGAATCATTCCTGATTAGCAGTTGGAGGTATGGTACTTATATTCAGCGAACACAACTAACAAATTCTAAACATGCTGCCTTTAGAGATTAAATGAATATTGTTAAATTAAGATTTACTTAAGCTGGGATTCAGCCAGTTTCAAAAAGAAAATGCTGGAGATAAACAACTAAATACAAAAGAATGCAACAGTTTAGTTAGGAGTACAGAGGTATGGCTTTGTAGAGTTTCTGGAACACTGAGCTAGGAGCTCACCAGGGCCAGCTGGTGTCCAGGCCCATCAGTAAGTAGAATCAACTGCATGCAATCAACTGCATCAATTCTCTAACTTGGAAGAGTAAGAGAATTCTAGAGACAGAATTGTCAGAGACATGATCTGAGTCGCCTGTACTCCCAGAGCCAAGCACTTGACCTGATCAATAACCAAATGTACAAAAGCCTTCCCCAGCACCCTCTTTTCTCCTTCTAGCTTAAGTAGCTGAATATGTAACAACACAAGTTCTTAATGCTGGGATTGCAACAAAACACTTCCATAGAGCCTACCTAGTTGCTTAGCAACTGTTTTTATTTCTTTAGGCTTTTTTGATAAGTATAAAAAAGAAAAAGAGCTTTGTCAAAGTGAATGTCACGCCACCATATTTCTTTCCACTTCACCACCGTATTTCATGTATTTCTTTCTACTTGGTGGGGGGAGTAAGGGGGAGCAAGGGGTTTAGGCAAATGTTAATTGGGAGCTGTGAAGTATTTAACTAGATGGCCCCAGGAGGAAGGACACAGGCTGGGGGGCTTTCCTTCTTTTGGAAGGCACCATGAAAATTGGCTGTTCTACTAAGCACATCAAGCCTCCCAAGCCCAAGGTCCACTGAAGGGAAGCCGGCTACCACTGAATGCCAGGCATTTTTTAAAAAAGAGGTTGAGACTCAATTCTGTCAAGCTAAAGCCCCCTCTTCCCCATTACTTTGCCCCCGTTACCTTTGTCTTCGTACAAAAGGGATAAATTTAAAGACCCCCAATAGACAATTTGCAAGCCAAATGATCACCCCGACTTCATGGTAAAGAAAGCTGGGTGCTGTCTGACACAGGCCTATATTGTAACTAAGGGAGACAGAGGTTGGAAAAAGTTTGGGAAACATATAGAAAGGGGACAGAGAGCAGGCTGAGGACCAAAGTCCAAGACCAACACGCGGAGAAACGGCAGCTGGCAGCCTATCTATAATCAACCAAAAGCTACAGCAAAGGCTGAGATGCTTTTCCATCCAATCAAAACTGAGTGCTCATTAGGCCTGTGGTAGAGTCTGTAGTGTTGGTGTTATGGCAAACTGGGTGGAGCATTTATTCTATCTCTACTCCTGTGAAATGGAGCAATAATGATACTGTTCCTTCCTTTTGCAGCCTAAGGCACTCCATGCCACTGCAAAGTGACAATATCTTTTCTTTCCTTCTAAATAAACAGGGTGTCATTAAGTTGCTAAGGGTCTTGCTAAATTGCTGAGGCTTGCCTCAAACCTACAATTCTCCTGTCTCAGTCTCCCATTACAGGTATGCGCCACCATGCCTGGCCATTTCTTACTCTTAATATCTGAGTTCATCAGAAGCAGCTTTTCCTTACTCTAATGAAATAATGCCTCCTGTTCCCCATCCCTATTCTTTGTAGGCAAGAGGAGGCATTTGAATGCCCCCCTGCATAGCCTCTGACTCCCAGAATCTAGGTTCTCACAGTCTAACACCAGGGCTGGAGAACACCAAAGTGGAGATTTTAAAGGAGTCTCGTTCTAGTAAACATAACAGCTAATCATTATACAGCACTTTCTATTTACCAGACATGTCCCTGCACTCATCCATACAAACCACTTTAATCTTCATAATAAGCCTAGGATTTAGGTACTATTATTGTCCCTGTGTTACAGATGAGGTAACTGAGCCACAGAGAATATAAATGACTTGCCCAAAGTCACAAAGTTAATAAGTGGTATGGACTAAAATATCAGGAGTGCAGCTCCAGAGTCCTGTTCCTGTGTTGTGGTATCTCAGAAGACCTGGTAGGCCCACTGTGCAGTAGGACAATGTTATTTCTGTGTCCTTTCTTCCACTGGCACAGAGCTACTTCTGCCTCCATTCCTTTCCATGGTTTCAGAGAGGACACCCTTTCTGGTTTCAGGGACACATCTTTCTCAATAGCTCAAGTTTGCATGGAGACTGGGCAAACCAATACCATGGAGGAAAGAGAGGAGTGAGGCCCAGTGCAATGGCCACTCATGCTCTGGCTAAAAGAAAAAGAATCTGGCAGCTCCCTAAGCTCTGTCTGGGCTCCTGATATGTGTTATATCACTTTCAAATATACTACGATTATTACCCCAATACTTCACCTGAACTGTCCTAATGAAATATGAGTAGATATTAACTAAGCTGTAAAATGCATAAAAATGCTGCTTTACAAGGGACATTTACCTATGAATCAGCAGTTGGGTTAATTCATTATTTAGCAGGCTTGTTATTTATAGCATATTACAGCTTGGTAAATTATTTATATGTACTTATTTCTGTGCATGATTTTCCCTTAAGAGAGGGAAAATGTTTATCAACCATAGAAGGAGGTTGTTTCAGTCAAAAGCCTGTTGTTAAAATAGCTTGGGCTAGTTTCTCTTTATTACTTTCTGGAAGGTTTAGAGGCTGAAAAACTGTAACTGAATCATGCATTTAGCGATTACAGGGGAGCCAAGAGTCACTGTAGGGCAAAGCATTCTCCAAAGCATGTTCTGTCACAAGACCCATGGGATATGAACTATGAAATATGGGCTCTGTAGCAGATAAGTTTGGTTAATACCAGGAGAAAGTCAAACTTTCAAAGCTGCAACATGTTGAGAAAAAAAGGTTCACAGCTGCATAGCCTTTCATATACTAACATGTCTTTACAATCTCCAAGAGGAAGATATGGAATGAATTATTTGACTATGGAGTTGGTTTTATGCACAAACCCCATAGGGTTAGAACCTACTTTAGGGACACTCCTATAAAGCTGAAAGGAAACTTGCATTTGTTATACTGGGGACCTGAACTCTGCCATCTTATCCTTCTCTAAGAATCGTCAAAATGGAATGGTCAAAATAGACCCATCTATCAACATAACCTGGAAGACATCTAGTCCAAATGCACCTAATATGAGCACCACATTATTCAATACACCTTTGTCTTTATTTTGATTTGTCAGCTGTTTCATAATTTCATAATTTTTTTAGTCTGTCTTCACTATGACAGATTATTTTCTGCTGCTCTGATCTCTTCTTGCAAGGCATAACAAACATCAGTTCCTAGCAGATGCTAGAATAAGCAGTGAATATAAGTAGCACTGGCTGTTTCAGGCCTTAGCTTTTCAGAATATTTCTTCCAAGGGAAGTAGACAGGCAAACAGTATACCATTGGGCAAAGATGGATGAAGCAAGGCCAGAAAAGTAAACAATGGCAGGAGTCAGAGAAAAACTGTAAAGGAATTAAAAGTGTTGGGACTTTTTAGACCAGACCTTACAAACCCTGTCCTGTCAAGTTGCCAGATAAGAAGGGCGGCCTGAACTCCTGCCAGAATGCCTGGCTTCTGTTCTGTGGCCATTCTAAGTATTTTTTAACTTTAAGTTTCTTTATTCTGTGATTTCATATCCAACTGGAACCAAATTGCAAGCAAGGGGTACCATTAAGATCTAATTTTAAAAGTCATTGCTTTTCTTTTAAATGTGAGTTTAAAAGATGTTCAGCAGTCAAAAGTATAACTTTATTATATTAAGAAGGGTTAAGTTTTTTTCCATTTGGAAGACATTTGATTTTATCAAAAGCTATAAAACTACAAAACTCACTTACTAGAACTCATAGCAATAACTAATCCCTCTCTTATCCAAGGATACCTATCATCTATCAGAAAGTTTTTCAACTGTTAATCTTAGACGACTAACACAATTACATGGCATAATTGAAATACACTTCCTAATCTGAATATGTTGCTCTATATTGAGAAGGCCTTTGGTTAATGTTAGCATAGTTCTCTGAGTGGAAAGAATTGTGATGCAAGCCCCAGTTCTGACACTTCCGAGACTCTGCGACTCTGGGAAAGTCTCTTCATCTCTGGGCTTCAGCTTGCTTTTCTCTAAGATCAAGGCATTGAACTAAATGGTCTCTTAGATCTCAGTATTTTAGTATGATGCCAGGGTATGTGAGGAGCAAGAAAAGAGGAAATCAACCAGTGAAACACTGGGTTACGAAGACCTGGGCTCAAGATCTCAGTCAGGAGCATGATGCCAACTGCCAGGAGCATGATGTCAACTGGGCCTATCAGGATCTCTTCAGAAGAAACAAGCTGCAGAGAATCCTTGGCCTAGAGATCCTTTGCCCCTTGTTGAGGTGTACCTCAGCACCTCTGCCAATAGGGGTGGGAGACTCTCATCTCACAAATGCAGATCACAGCTTCAATCTTCTCCAGAGCATATCTGCAAGTGTTAAGGTACGTGTTCTGGATTCACAGATAATGGATTCAAACTTTTGCTCTGCCAGCTTTTTGCAAATTTTGACATTTCACTTAGTTCCTGGATATCTTAGCTTTTTCATTTGTAAGATTCAGTGACAAAACACAAACAGAGCACTCAGGACAGGGACTGGGATCTAATTGCACGAATACTATCTGATGTTACTGTTTTCGTCACCATCATTAATTGAAGGATCTTGGTCATCTCCTTACACATTTGAACTCTCTGCAATACAGCCGAAAGGAATCTCACCTTTCTTTCTACAAATTCCTTGATGTGAATTCTCCGTTATAGCCAAGCTAATCTACTCACAATCATACAATGCTTCTAGCATTTTACCATCCCTGTCTGTATCTTTGCTTTGGCTTTACTCCCTACCTGAACTGCTTGCTCTCTTCTTTCTCCTTCTCAAAATATCATACTTTATCCAATTCCCCTTGTTCTCCATGACCACCTCAACTAGTAAGGCTTAACTTTTCCTTTAAACTCCCAATCCTTTATTGCTTGAACCATTTGGTTGAGAATAAGTCACAAAACTGCCTTGTGAGCTGAGCATGGTGGTGTACATCTGTAATCCCAGTATTTAGGAGGCTGAGACAAGAAGATCACAGGTTTGAGGCCAGCCTCAGCAGAACACTCTTGGTTTTAATTTTCAGTACCACCTTCCCCCCAAATTGCCTTGTGGTTGGGCACATTACAAATTACAACTGGAACAAGATCGCTTTTCACATGTGACTACTTGATGGCAGAGGCTGCATTGAAACCCTTCTCTCTCCTCCTCCAGTACCTAGCACAGAGCAGAGCTCTAACAAACATTGTGGGGTTTTGTTTTTTATTTGCCTATAAACAAATCTACCTCTATCTTAATAAGAAATATTACACTAGAGGTTTATTTGGACTTTTGCTATCCAATGTTGTGGCTAGTATACACATAGGACTCTTGAGCACTTGAAATGTGCCCAGTCCAAACAAAATGTCCTATACATATAAAGTACAAATCAGATTTCCAAGACTTAATACAATAAAAGAATATAGTGTTAATATTTTTAGCAGGCATGGTGGCACACACCTCTAATCTCAGTACTTGAAAGAATAAGATAGGAGGATCTCAGGTTTGAAGCCAAGCTCAGCAATTTAGCAAGACCTTGTTCCAAAACAAAAAATAAAATAGGACTGAGGGTGTAGGTCAGCAGTAGAATGCCCCTGGGTTCAGTCTCTAGTACCAAAAAATAAAAATAAAATCAGGTTGGAGGTATAACTTGGAAAGAGACTGCCTCTAAGTTCAATCTCCAGCACCACAAAAATATATTTTATATGGCTTGCATGTTGCAATGATAATATTTGGGGTGTAGTCCGTTAAATAAAATATATTATTGAAATTACTATCACATGATCTTTACAATTCTTATAAGACTACTAGAAAATTTTAAAATTATACATGTGGCTTAAATTAAGTTTCTATTATACAGCACAACTTGTGCTTCTTTTAAAAATATGACGCATGGGAATGCATTGATAATTAAATGCACCAATAATTTACCACTGTTCTTTTCAGAGAACACCTGGAACAACCTGCTGGTGTTTGAATTTCATGTCTGTGCTAATCTAGCACTGTAGGTGTGAATTGTTCATGGGTCTTTGGAGAGAATGGGAGCTTCCAAAGCCTATGCCAGATGGGAACCTGTCCAGAGTACTTGGTAGAGAAATTTACTATGATCAGGCCACCTCTTTCTTACTTGATGTTTTTGTTATTGATTAAGAAGATTGAAAGCTCTCTTGTGAAATACTAAAATAAAATATGGCCAAGAAGGTTTATGTACACCAATGGGGAAGGTGGTAAAGGGACAAACTCAGTGATCAGTGTTGGGTAAGGATATTGACTTATAGGCAGCAGTTGGGAACTAAGGAGATTCCACGAATCAAATATTACTCAGCTGTTGGTTGCTTCACAAAGACCATTTGTATCTTTATAATGATAGTAGCTACACAAGCAGCACTCCTAATCAGAACCTCCTTGCTATCACAGCATTGTTGAAGCCTAAGAATTGCTGCATGTTCTGTGCATGGAACTCCCATAGGTACCATGAGGACTGCAAAAGATACCACAGAACTCCAACACTCAAGGGTCACACAGGCTCACTAGAGTCACAGTGTTGAAGAAGGATTCTTGGGGAGTGAAGAGTTAATGCACCTGGCTATGAAGGGATGCCACAATGGAAAGGAGACAGTTTGTTAGGCACAAGATATTATACAAAGATGAGAAGGAGAAGCAAAACAGGAAGATATGAAATTCAGGAATGTACCAAGAACAAAACGAAAGGATGGCAAAGAAAAAATGAAGTCTGAGGATTTGGACATGTGTGAATTCCAACATTACCAAAGGGAGGCGATATCATCCTCATGATATTACTGTGAATATTAAAAGAGTTAATACATATGGAAATACCCAGTGTCACTCCTGGCCTGTGGTAGATACAGCATCATTGTTAATTTTCTCCAATCTTGTCTTTCATTTGCAGCTTAAACTTCTTGGTTTTTCCCTGGACACATTATTTATACCTGCAACCACGGTTAAGCCTAAGTTCCTGTCCTTGACACTGACCTCTATTTTGCTACTAGAAAGGATTTCAGGTGCTTATGAACCTTTAAAAAGCCATTAAGGATGTCTCAGTAAGGATGAGGCAGCTGAATATAGTTATCATGACCAATTGGGAATCATAATTTTCATCAAAGTCAAATGAAAAATAGCCAATTCATCTCAGCAATGGAGTACCCACTCTGAACTCTGATTTCAAACTGGACTGACCAACACAAACATAATATATCGAGCCCAATCCTTCTCATGCTTGCAGACTCTACTGTAGGTTTACTTCCTAGTGGCCTCAGTACCAAATGCAATTCTGCCCTAGCAAACTTTGCAGGACCTGCAGACTAAGCATGTTGTATCATTTGTTTTAACTCAACTATAGAAAGAAGATTAACAGGAGCATTAGGAGGCTTTTTTTAAGTGAGCATCTTTATTTCTGTAACACACCTTTGTCATCACTCCTGCCTTCTACCACACATGGTTCAGAAGACATAGTAATGGTTTAGTTAATTCTAGAGGGGAAAAAAGATAGTGGATATGTTATATACTACCACAAAGTGATCCCTGAGACCAATTGGGCACGGAGCCATGAAGGCCTCATTACAGACAACTAGGCATGGGTAGCATAAAGGCAAGAAGATCTACTCAGGCAGCAAAAGGCTAGGGAGCACCAAAGACATAAAATCTTCCTTCACAGACCACTGGTCAAATCAGTTCAGACAGGAGACAAAGCTTTTAGAAATCCCTCAAAACTTAGTGACTTTCAGAAGAGTGGTTACCTGTGGTAGATACTGACTGGAGCATAAGAGAACCTGCTGCAGATGATGGAAATGTCATTACATATATGATGATTGTATATAATGTTTATATTATATATGTAAAATATATAATATATAATCAAATCTGCCTGTATCTATAGTAATTATGTACATTATATACACATTACTAATATACAAATATAATCACCATGTATAATAATATTTCCATATAACATTGTTATATAACATATGGTATTATATATGATTTGTGTAGTTCACTGTATGTAAACTATACTCATTTTTAAAATATTTATTAAAAATGTTCACTACAGCCAGGTACAGTAGCATGCACCTATAATCTCAGAACTTGAGAGGCTAAGACAGGAAGATCACAAGTTCAAGGCTAGCCTCAAGAACTTAGAGAGGCCCTCAGCAACTTTGCAAGACCCTGTTTCAAACTAAAAAAAATTAAAAGGACTGGGGATGTAGTTCAGAGTACCCGTAGGTTCAATTCCTAGTAACACACACACAAATACACACACAGAAACACACACACACAATTAACTGTAGCCAAACATGATGGGTGAACATCTGTGCTCTCAGTGACTCAGTAGGCTGAGGCAGGAGGATGATGAGTTCAAAGCCAACCTGGAGAATTAGCAAGATCCTGTGTCAAAATACAAAATAAAAGGGACTAGCACCCATGGTTCAGTCCCTAATACTACAAAAATTACTGTTAATTATACCCATGTACAGACCCAAAGTAAGCCTCAGCCTTGCTGCTGCCAGCTGTATCAACTGGTATGCCTTTTAGAAAAGCAATCTGCTACCATGTATCACGGGCCTTAAAATAGGTTGTAAAACTCTGACTCAGTAATACCATTTCTGGATGTCTCTCCTAAGGAAATAATCTGAAACATGAGAAAACTATGTGCAGGATGATGGTCTAGCAAATAAATGAATAGAATATGTGTTTCCTCGTGTGTGACTAGGTTACATCTGTAACTATAGCAGGTTTAAAAATCAGTATACAAAAGTTTGTTTGCACATTATGACTTGTCCTGATAAAAAAGAAATAGCAAGAACAGAAATGGGAAATACTGCACAATTATCACAACTTTTATGTTATAAAGATGGGATTTTTAGTGATTTCTTTTCTCAGGTTGTCTTAGAACCACTTTTGTGTCTGTGCACAGAATGTCTACCACTGGTAGTTATAATACCACTACTATTAAATGTAGTTGTAATTACTTGCTTAAAAATGAGGGGACAGAAGCCGGGCGTGGTGGTGCACGCTTGTAACCCCAGTACTTGGGAGGCTGAGACCAGAGGATCCAGATTCATGGCCAGCCTCAGATACTTAGTGAGGCACTCTGCAAATTAGTGAGACCCTGTTTTGAAATAAAGAATAAAAAAATAGGGCTGGGGGTATAGCTTGGAGGTAGAATGCCCCTGGGTTCAATCCCCAGTACCACAAAAAAATTTTTTTTAAATGAGGGGACAGGGAAACTAGGGGCTGAAGATGGTCCTGCCCTTACAACTCCATCAAGGCCTTTGGTACCATGACAGGGAGATGAATAAAATGATACTTTTAAAACTAATACCATACCCTAAATGGATTCTCTTTTATTTGTATCATTCTTTAAATATTTTGCAGTGTATGTTCACATACTTACAGCTAATTTACAGATGGAGGCAATGTAAACTGCAAAGCTGAGGCCTCTGGATCCTTTGTATCACACAGGCCCCACTGGGATGGGCAAAGGGCTACACTCTCATGGCTTGAAGAGAGGAAGCAACCATAGAGGTAAAGCTTAAAATGCCCAGTTTTGTCCTTCAGATCCCTGTCATTTCCTACAAAATTCATATCTGGCTCTAGTCTTGATTTATTCTGCTGGTGAGTGGTCCAGAGTTCAGGAAGTTGAGAATTACATTTTTTTTACCACTTATATTTTCCAAGTGTTCTTCACCTTCCAATGCTATGCTTTGCATTTCAAACCCCCAGTTTTAAATTCTTGTCAGTTCCCAGAACTTCGAGAAGTTTTCTTCTTTTTACCTGCGGGAAGTTTTGAGGACGATTTCACTTTCCCCTCCAGGTTTTCCATTAGCTAAAGCCATTGGAAAGAGCCTGAACCTTGTCTTTATGAGGTCTCCTTCAAAGTGGGCTGTCATTGGTCCAGTTACAAGATTGAAGATTTGGGCTCTGTAAAGAACTGCTCTTAAAAAGTCATTACTGAGGTCCCCAGGCCCAAGTTTTTACACATCATGCAGGAAATCCCAGTAAATAGAGAAATCTCATTAATGCACATGTCCCTTTCTACCAGTGTGCACGAAAATGATTACACATGCAGAAGATAATAGAAGGTAGTAAGAGGGGAGGAGGAAGGGACACTGGAATTGTTTTGTTTTATTTTAAAGATTTCATTTTTTTAATTTTTATTTTTTAATAATGGGAATTGAATCCAAGCCCTACATCTGGGCTACAACCCCAACCCTATTTTATATTTATTTTGAAGCAGGGTCTCATTAAGAGCCTCAATAAGTTGATGAGTCTGGCCTTGAACTTGCAATCCTCCTGTATCAGCATCCCAAGTACTGGGATTACAGGCATGTGCCACCACACCCAGCTTACTTTAAAGATGTGTGTGTGTGTGTGTGTGTGTGTGTGTGTGTGTGTGTATGTGTGTATATGTGTGTACTTGTGTGATACTGGGGACTGAACCCAGGGTCATTCTACGTCCAAGCTACTACCCCAGACCTTTTTATTTTTTATTTTGAAATAGGGTCTCATTAGGTTGCTGAGGGTCTTGCTAAATTGCTGAGGCTTGCCTCAAACCTGCAATCCTCCCATCTCAGCCTTCCAAGTACTGGGATTACAGGCGTGCACCATCATGCCCAGCTATTTTTAAAAAATTAATTAGAAAAAATAATACACACACACACAGACATACACACTCTCAGGACTTTATTCTTTTCAGAATTTTCATTTTGGTTCTCTGAAACCTAACTGTATGTCCTATGACCAAGGTTTTCCCCTTCTTAGCAAACTATTTATACCTATAACTTTAATATGCTGAATTAATGCCAAAGTAATAAACATGAAGAGAAAGATGTTTCCCCAAAACAAACTAGTGAGATCCTGTTTCAAAAATAAATTTTAAAAATTAGGGCCAGGGGTGTAGTTTAGAGGTAGAATGCCTCTGGGTTCAATCCCCAGTACCAAAAAAAAAAAAAAAAAAGAAAGATAAAAAGGCGCAAGGAAACAACTCTGCCATATGGTGATATTCTTGTGCAGGCATACAAAATCCACCAACTACCTTTGTAGCGGAAAGTAAGACTCTGACCTAACCTGGACATCAATCTCATCTGCAAATGAGGAGTTCCAACAAAAGAGTCTGCTAGTTTCTAGATTTTCTGGTATAAGATATTAGACTAATTGGGTCTCCAAGTGGAAAGTTCTGTTTCTGAAATAAGGAAGATTTATCATGCAGGCCACTCCTCAGTCAGTCCCTGCCACTTAGAGCATTCACACAGGCCTGGTCCAATTACATGTTGGCCACTAGCCCACAGGTCTTAGAAAAGAGATGCTTCAGAAATGGTTCTCATCCACTAACATGTACCTAACAGCTGTACTTGGTAAGGGCTTAGGAGGAAATCATACATTCTGTTCCAGGGACAAACAAAGGGGTCAGGCCTGTCTTCTCAGAAGCCACCCAAGGCAACAATGTCCCTCTTTACAGTGAGCTATCCCACCTGTCAACAGATGCTTAAAGCTACAGGATGAATATGAAACAGCTGAATTGGACGCCAAAGTACAGCAAGGCAGCTGTTCCTTGCCTTTCAGTATAAAAAGCATGGCAGCAATATCAGTGGCGGTCTGGTGGCACATAAAGATGATCGCTTTGCACATTCTCTTCTCTCTGCAGAGACTTGAGTCATTTAACTGAAGAGATTGTATAACAGTCAAAAGTGTAATGATACAGGTAGGCCAAAGAAGATACAACTATTGGAGACAAATATTAAGGGTTATCACAGGGAGGGAGAAGTGAGGGGGTCACTGAACTTCCAAATTAAGCTTTAAGAGAAAGTCAAGATGTTATCCCATTATTCACTTGAAAAACTTCACCATTTCCCACCAGTACTTAATATTAATCATATGAGATCACTTATCTGGAATGTTTTGATAAGAACTATTATAAGTCCTATTTAAAAATTATAAAATGGATTAAGATCAAGACACAAATTTGGGGTATATAATGAGATAATCATTATTTTATATTGTGTAACCTACAAAAGCTCTAAATATAAACTACAATAGACATCAATTCTAAGGGAAAATGCATTAAAATTTTTATTTGTCATTGAATTTCCACAATTTTTGTCTTCCATGTATTATACCATTATGTTTGGCAATTTAAAAATGTGTGTATATGTGTACCTGTGTGTGTGCATGTGAGAGTGCCTGCACATGTGCATGCCGTGCGTGTGTGTGTGTGTGTGTGTGTGTGTGTGTGTGTGTGTGTGTTGCTGGGGATGGTACCCAGGGCCTAAATAGTGCTATACAGGTGGTCTACCACTAAGCCACACCTCAACCCAGTTTTTAGCAATTTTATTAAAGTACAAAACATTCATGAAAAAGTTGTGTATCAATATTTAATCCAGAGAACACAGGGCCATAGACTTTATGTTACATTTTCACTTGGTATAAAAATAATTTTATCCCATACTTTTATCATTTATATTTTCAACTTCATAAGCCAAAAAGGTTGATGTTAATTCATTTTATTTGCCTTTTTAATATTTTTCACTATAAAATATGAAGGTAGATATGTGATCACCATGGAAAATGTGGAAAAACACAGAAATTATTCACCACCAAATTATATTCACTGTTAGCCTTCTGGGAATTTTCCACTGTGTTTTTCTAAGTTGTATTGTGATTGTTGCCACTGCTGCTGCTGCTATTGCTGGTAACAGCATTACTGAACTATAATTCATATAACATACAACTCATCCATTTAAGTGTACCGTTTGCTGGGCATAGTGGTGCGCACCTATAATCCCGGTACTAAGGAGGCTGAGACATGAGGATTGCAGTTTTGAGGCCAGCCTTGGCAGTCTATCAAGACCCTGTTTCGAAATTTGAAAAAAAAAAATCAAAAAGGAAGGTCTGGGGACATAGCTCAGTGGAAGAATGCCCTGGGTTCAAACGCCAATACCACACACAGAAACAGGTGTACCTACCATTCAATGGTTTTTAGTTTATTCACTGTGTGCAATGCTCACCACAATCAATTTTAGAATGTTTTCCTTACTCCCAAAAACTCTTAGCCCTAACCCCTAAACTCCATTACCCCTAGCCCCTGGAAGCCACTAATATACTTTCTGTCTCTACATATTTGCCTATTGTTGTTTTAAGTTGCTAATTATACTACACATTTTTATCCTTTTTTTCATTTACCATTGTAAGATAAGCATTTCCTAATGTTAATTACCACATTTTCATTTTTAAATTATTAAGCTGGAGCTATAGTTCAATGGTCGAGCACCATTGAACTATAGCTCCATGCATGAAGCCCTGGGCACAATCCCTAGCACTGAAAAAAAAATTAAATAATAAGCCCATGGAGTAGATTTATGAAAATATTTTTAATTAATTGTTGCTGGAAATTCAGATAATTTCTACCTTCTCCTTATTCTGATGTGCTTATATTGCATTGATTCCCATACAGAAACAACTGGTAAAAGATTTATTCATTTGAATGCAAGTGCCAGCCTGTGATATTAGGACAATACAGCCTTCCAGCCAGCTTGTATTTCTCCCCTCTCTGTCAAGGTTTACTACCTATCTAGAATTCTGCCCATGAAACACTGGCAAGGAGTGGCTAACCTTGTCAAGGGGAAATTAGGACTCAAAATGACCCGTGTAATCAGCCATCAGATGCCAGATGTCTAGGGTTCATTTATCCTCCTGATCTGATCCCTATCACACCCTGAATACTGTTCTTCCTTTTAGCATTGCAATCTGATACCTACAGGTTGCATCCAGAAGTACACAGTGATCAGGAAACCGTTATGAATCTAGTCTCCACTTGTAAGGAAGCAGGCAAGAGGTTTCCAGGGTCATTTGTAGAGAAAGAAGCTACACTGATTCGGGAGGCTGAGAGAGGAGGATCCGAGTTCAAGGCCAGCCTCAGCTACCTAGTGAGGCACTCCACAACTTAGTGAGACCCGGTTTCAAAATAAAGAATAAAAAATAGGGCTGGGGGTATAGCTCGGAGGTAGAACGCCCCTGAGTTCATTCCCTAGTACTGCAAAAAAAAAAAAAAAAGAAGAAGAAGAAGCTACACTGTCCACCCTCCAATGTGAAAAGTCATAACGCAGCAATGTAAATTTGGAGGGAACTTCAGTTTGGAGGTCCCCACCCGCAGTATCCCAAAGCTCATAATGACTGCTGTTAAGGATGTGACAACTATGGATAATGGTCATTTACATGCTTTTTATAAGCACCAAATCTCATTTGATCTTCACATCAACAAACTTGGAGGTATATATTTCTATACCCAGTCAACAAATAAAGAAACTAAGACTCTCATGCTAAGCAATTTTCCCAAGGTCACACAGCCCACTGCATCCCCTCTTTTTAGTGGCAGAGATAGAATCCAAATACAGGCCTTCCCCATGTCAAAGATCAAGCTGTCTCATTAATTTCAATCCCATCCACTGTAAAAGGAGACGAAAGAGGCAAAAGCATGCTTTTTCGAATATCTACTAGGTGCCAAGCCCTGGGCAACATACCTTCAGTAAATGAACACTCGGTATGTCTGTGAGTCAAAGTCATCCACATTTTACCATTAGACAAACGGAGGCTTTAAAAGGTTAAATGATTGTCTGACACTTCATAGCTAAAACATGGCCCAACTGTGATGAAATCCCAGCTCATAACTAAAATATTTTATTGTTATACTGAAGCTTCAAGAAAAATGTCTGTGTTTTAGGTCACTGATAAGACTGGGGCCCATGGCATCCTCATTATTTGAAAACCCAAGGCTCACAAAATTGCTCTTTGGCCCAGTTAAAGAAAAACATGTTAAACCCTATCTTGGGGGGGCAATAAGTTTTGAATACTTCATTTCCAAATGTAAGATAAACTCAATAGAAAAGGTACAATTTTCAATCCCACCAACAATGTATTAGGGTTCCCACTTCTCCACACCCTCGCCAGCATTTGTTGTTGTTTGTGTTCTTGATAGTTGCCATTCTGATTGGAGTTAGGTGAAATCTCAAGGCAGTCTTGATTTGCATCTCTCTGATTGCTAATGATGTGGAACATTTCCTCATACATTTATTGGCCATTTGTATTTCTTCTTTTGTGAAGTGTCTATTTAGATCCTTTTCCCATTTCTTGATTGTGTTATTTGTTTTCTTAGCTGTGAGTTTCTTGAGTTCTTTGTATATCCTAGATATGAGTCCTCTGTCAGATGAGTAGTTGGCAAAGATTTTCTCCCACTCTGTGGGTTCTCTGTTGAGGTTCTTGATAGTTTCCTTTGCTACACAGAAGCTCTTTAGTTTATTGTAATCCCATATATTGTTGGTGGGATTGCAAATTAGTGCAACCACTTTGGAAAACAGTATGGAGGATCCTCAGACGAATGGGAATGATCCTACCATATGATCCAGCGATACCTCTCCTGGGTATCTACCCAAAAGAATGGAAACCAAACTATCAGACCAACACATGTGTATCTATGTTTATAGCTGCACAGTTTACAATTGCCAAACTATGGAACCAGCCAAGATGTCCAACAACAGATGAATGGATTACAAAACTATGGGATATGTACACAATGGAATTTTACTCAGCCATAAAGAAGAACAAAATCATGTTATTTGCAAGGAAATGGGGGGAACTGGAAAACATTATGTTAAGTGAGAT